>PVIU01027066.1:0-21043 GCA_004026605.1 Ondatra zibethicus | reverse complement strand
GTGTGAGAGAGAGAGAGAGAGAGAGAGAGAGAGAGAGAGAGAGAGAGAGAGAGTCTGTGCCCTCTTTTTCCTTTGCTGGTCTGGTGGTCTAGGCTTATTTTCCTACATTTTCTCTGCTGTAGTTATCCATTTCTTTTATCATGTCTTCAGTACCTGAGGTTCTCTCTTCCATCTCTTGTACTCTATTGG
The DNA here is from genome assembly GCA_004026605.1 of Ondatra zibethicus. NCBI lineage: Eukaryota > Metazoa > Chordata > Mammalia > Rodentia > Cricetidae > Ondatra > Ondatra zibethicus. The sequence continues at coordinate 20,854 of PVIU01027066.1, read as the reverse complement.
CAAAGCATGCCTCTGATTCTGGTTTGAGTCCGTAAATTTTTCACTTCCAGATTTCCATCATTTTCTGTTTTTCTTATTGATTTCATATCCTCTTTCAGTTCTTGAACTGTTTTATTCATTTTCTTCAATTGTTTGTGTTTTTATAGATTTATTTAAGAGATTTATCCATTTCCTTTATCATATTCATAAAGACTAATTTAAGGTCTTTGTCTTCTGCCTCAACAGTGTTGCTCAGGGCCTACTGTGGTAGGGATTCTGGGCTCTTGTTGCTATTAATTCTGTTTCATGTGGTTGCCTAGACTTCTGTGTTTGGAAAGACTGTAATTTTAGGTACTGATATCTTGTACTTTCTTTGTTGGGTGGGTGCTTTGCTTCTTGGTTTCTGCTTCCTCTCTGGTTCTTAGGAGAGTCTGGTGACTGTGTGTTGTCTAGTGGGAAACTCTTCTGGGATCATGATAGGTTCTGGTGAGATGGGTTTCTGGGAAAATATGCTCCTAGGCATCGGGAACTGACACTTAAGAATTAGGATGGAATGAGAGGCTCTTAAGTAGTTTACAGTAAGGGAGAAAAACAGTGTTCCACCAGGATCTGATTAGTCCCCTGGGAATGGAGACAGTCCATAAGGAGAGGCTACCACAAGCAATCTGATACAGAGTTGGGGATGAGACTGGGGTGTTGAATTTGGAGAAGAGGAGGTTTCAATCTTTGTTCTTTGTTGACCATTTGAAGCCAAGTATTAGTATTTCATAGAATTGAAAAGTCTGAAGTATGAACTCACATTACAATAGCTTTTGCTGTTATTGACTCATAGTTTGATTCTGTCCTTTGGTAGCATTATTATCATCACCTTCCTCCTATAATACTCAATAAATCTTAGACTAAGTTAAAACTGCTCTCTTTGAATAATGATTAAGAATGATGCTCCTGACTAATCTATATTTAATAAAGATGGAGAAATGTTTGAATAGTTGTTAAGCTTAAAGAAGTTAAGAGAACATTCTTTACAGAGCTAAAGAATACTACTTTTTAAAAATATGAGCACATTGGAGTTGAAGCAACAGCACAGAAGTTAAGAGCACTGGCTGCTCTTAAGAGAGCTGGGTTAGATTCCTGGTACCCACATATAGTCTCATGACTGTCTGAACCTCCAGTCATAGGGCATCTGACATCTGCATCTGGCCTCTGAGGATACTACATACATATTTGCACAGGTATACACATAAGTATAACACCCTCCCATGCACACAAAATTAAGTGATAAAAACAAAATATGGGCATGTGTTCTTACCAAATTTCCATAAGCTATATGCAGTTTTTCTGAGGGCTGTGTTTATGTTCTTATTCACTAAGGTGGAAAATCCTCAAATATGAGTATAAAAGTATATGTGTATCTGTATGTATGTACACATCATGAAACATCTATATGAATATAAAGGTTAAGTAGATAAGTTATATTTTAAAAAAACATGGTGAGAAATGAGTTCTATTTGTAACAGTCCTAGATGCTATATAGATCATTGTCAAATTCCAATGCCATCTTTACACAAACCTAACTTAGCCAACACGTACGCACAAACAATGTGTGTATGCTTGTGCACTATATGTATGTAGTTTAGTTTTTGTTGGTCTATTTGTAGAAATAGCAACCTCAAAGGTCTGGAAGAAAACAAATTATTAAAACTTAGCAGAAACAATAAGAAGCTTCATGTTATTTTGGAAAATACTGAAAAATAACTAATGGGACTGTTTCATGACTCAATTATTCCTAGCTTTCCAGGAGAAAGTCCTAGAACACAGATGTTGTGTGGTATTTTGTTTGTGTTCTGACTAATAAAGCTTGCCTGGAGATCAGAGGATGGAACTGATCGCTAGGTAACTATAGAAGTTGGGCAGTGGTGGCACAAGACTTTACTCCCAGCACTGGCAGGTGGAGACAGGAAATGATAAGTTGCGGTGTAGACAGTATCTCAGGATTTGAACTGAGGAAGGAGACAGGTAGAAAGCAACTGGCGGCTGCTCCTGGTTCTCTGATCTTCCAGGTTTCCCCCAATATCTGACTCCTGGTTTTCATTGATAAGACTAATTAGGATCACGCTTCACACAGCATTACAATAAATTGGACCGATTTCTGATTTTGAAAAAAAACAAAAGAAATTTGTCTTTGCAACAATTATCTGCCCAGTGACAAAGGCTGGAAAGCTTAACATGACAGGAAGCACCATATGTCCTGTGTTCTTGTTTGCCTCCAGGGAGGAGAACTTAAGCAATTATTTGCCTTCATTGCTATGTTTCTCCAACGTGCCATTGTATATTATTCCTAAATTCCTAAGAGCATGTGATTCTCTGTGAAAACTAATTTCTTCTTAGTTCTGGTGAACTTGTCCGGACAGCCCCACAGTCAGCTTTGCAATAAATCTCTTTTGCATGTGCTAGGCAGTAAAGAGACCTTGTTCATTGACACCCCAAGCCCTTTATCTAAGTTGCCTTTCTCTTGCTTATAGGGAAATTTATAGATGCAAATATAGAAGTTATGAAGTTGGTTTTGTTCAGCTTCAAGTTGTGTGTTATTAGTATATTTCTCTGAGGAAGAAAAGGGTATTTTCCAAAGGCCAGTATGGTTTAAGGTAAAGTACCATGAATTTATTTTAACATATATTTATAATTTCTGGAATTATGGCTGAATAAGATAGGTATTCATTGTCCTAAATAAGAGGAGGGAAAGATGCATTGGCTTTTTCAAAATATTACAGTAGTACTTTAAAAGGAAAGCAATGGTTTGAAAGAAAAACAGCTCCTAACAGGTCAGTTCAAAAGAAGTTCAAGGCAGAGAACCACTTCAGATGATTTTTTTTTTCTATAAATTGTGTTGGATAAATGTCAGACAGAGGCAGCAATTCCAATGCAATTCATTTTAAGGTTCTATATCCTTAAAGCTTCAGTCTCCAAATATACAACTTTTCGGTTTAGGAGATTCTGAAGATAGACCTCACACACACACACATACACATATAAACGTGTACACACATAAACATGCATGCACAAAGACGCGTACACATCCATATACATACAAACATTCACATGTGCACATGTGATGCAGTTATCAGTTTTTTGAAGTATGTGGTTCAGTTTACATTTTCAGTAGCTCCAATGGTGAAATCTAGATGCCAGTATAAATCAATGCTGGACAAAAATTAGCAAATATGGACTGGTGGGGTTGACCATTGGGTGGGGCTGGAGACCCATGGGTGGGGCTGGGAAACAACAGGTACCTGATGAAGACAGAAAAGAAACTGACTGACTGGCTTAAGACATGATTACTCTTTGTTATAAACCTAATGAACATGGCCTTTTAGCAAGAAACCTAGAATTAAGGCAGGGAGGGAGATCTTTAAGATGTCAATAAAAAATGAACATGGGTTAGAGCTTGTCAGATGGAGAACGGTGTATACTCTGCTCCTCAGAGGCAGTTTTGTTAATTTCCACAGCATGTGTTAATCCCACTGGGTGAAAATAAGACCACTAGCAAAATTTTTTAGACAAATTTGAAATAAACTTGACTTTTTAAAAATTGTGGTGCACTGAGATCTGGCCAGCAAATGGCCTCTTAAGTCAGGTTAGATAGAGAGCAGCCCTGCTTCTGAGGCCCCTTTAAGAAGAGAAATCACCAGTAGTTGCAAAGCAGACTTACAGAAGAGAGGCAATGGGGCAATAAAGATGTATAGAAAATCTCAAAACAAACAAACAAAACCAAAACCCAGCAGTCATTACATTATGGCCCAATTAGGGAAAGTTTGGGTATTCTTATAAAGAAGTCAAGGGGATGGTTGGAACAGGTCAGGTTCCAGGAAACAGAGATTTAAAAGCTGAAACTCATCACTTAACAGTAAATGAAAACTTAGTTTTTAATATTACATTATAATGGCTCCTGCCTTCAAAATGGACTCAGGTAAGCTCCTCACATGCTGTCAAAAAGCAGACGAAAACAAACAAGCAAACAAAAATGAAACAACAAAAACAAAAAAAAGCCTTCAATTCCAGCATCTCATAATAAACTAAATAGGTAATCAAGCCAATTCAATCTATTTTTGTTGTTGTTACATCAAGTCAAGGTTCAGAAGTGCTCCAGTATTAGGCAAGTCTGTTTTAAGTCACTAAAGACTTTGTTGAGGGGCTGGAGAGATGGCTCAGCGGTTAAGAGCACTGTATGCTCTTCCATAGGTCCTGACTTCAATCTCCAGCAACCACATGGTGGCTCACAACCAGTTATAACAAGATCTGGTGCCCTCTTCTGGAGGGCAGACAGAAATTATATAAACAATGAAGATTTTGTTGAAAAATCTCATATCCATTCAAATGTGTTTCTGGAGCGGAGGGCACCCTAAGAGGGGGAGACAAATAACAATTTATTTTCATTCTAATTTTGAGTTATAATTTAATTACAACATTGTTCTTTTTCCTTTCCTCTATCCAAGCCTTTCCATATATCCCTCCTGACTCTCCTTCAAATTCATGGTCTCTTTGTTCACTGATTGTTATTACATGCATATATGTATATGTATACACATATATATTTCTATTATAGCCTGTTAGGTCTGTAAAATATTGTCCATATGTATGTTTTCTGGACTGTCCATTTAGCACTGGATGACACTCAGGCCTTTCAAATTTGCCTTCAGGATCTGAATCTTACACTTGGGGACTTTAGGGAAGAATAAATACTTGAAGAAATTATCAGAATTTAAACATTGAATAATTTGCCAAAACTTAACTGGTTAACTCTAAACTTTTAGTGACAGCCAAGCGAGAAAGTAAAGAAAAAAAAACAAACCACCCAGTCTTTTTTTCAATGACTCCTGATTTCTTTTGAATGATCTTTAGTTGCTTGAGAAACTAAGGAGGTGTTTTGCTCCTCCACACCTGTGCATAACAAAACTCTCGGTTAGGTTCCTTTTTAAAAGGAACAAAGAAGTAATTTCTTAATTTCATGGAATTAAACCATAAGTGTAGGAAATCTGGAATCCCTGTTCTATGAAAGGAAATTCAGTGTTCACAGGAAAAGCTCTCTTTTAGTGTCTCTACGCTTCTGTTGCTTCTTTTGGTCACCTTCGGTTGAGATATTTATAGTTCCATATTTAAGAGGATTTTAACGATTTGTCAGTTCTGTGTACAAATAACCTGTGTGACTATTTATGCATGTGTACACAGGAACATGAGTGTGCACCCCTATCAGTTTCCTACCTATACAACATGCAGCACACATGTTCTTACAAAGATCATTGACAGAGATGAATTGATGTTACCATTTTAAATGTTTCATCTGATGTACTGGACATCAAGTAGACTGTAACTGAGAGAGTGTTTGTAGAGGGAAGAATATGTCCTTTAAAGGTGTCTGTGTCCCATTTTCCAGAAATCTGTAAATATGTTGCCTTAAAGGTAGAATTGACTTGTCGGTATGTTTCAAATTTTCAGACGGTGCCTATATTGCAAGTTTTTCCACAGAATTTCAGTGTAATCACGAATATTCCTATGTTACTTATTGTTTTGTCCTTCTTTCTCACAGAGTCTGTAGCTCAGGTTAGTCTGGAACTTACTATATAGTTAAGGATAACTTTGATGCCTAATCCTTGTGGCTCTACCACATATGACTCACAAAGGTTCTTTCTGTTTACTTACTTATATTTGGAGATATTTTGAGATCTCTATGTAGCCTTACCTGTCCTTGAACTTGTTATGCAGGCCAGGATGGTCTAGAACTCACAGAGTTCCATGTACCTCTACCTCCTGGATGCTGGGACTAAAGGTATGCATCACCACACCTGGCTCTCAATGGTTTTTAAGAGAGGATGGAAAGGGGACTTAAAGTCAGAGAAAAAGGTTACAGAATGAAGAGTCAGGGTGATGCCTTTCTGGAAGAGGGCTATGAGCCAAGGAAGGCAGCTAGCCTGTAGGAAATGAAGGGCCAAGAAACATTCTCCCTGGAGCCCCCACAGCAACAATTCCACCAACATCCTCATTTTAATATGCCATAAGGCTTGTTTCTGTACTTCTTGCCTCAAGAATTTTAAGATAACAAATACGTGCTTATTAAAAGCTACTTTCTAGGGATCTTTACAACAGCAATAGAAAAGTAATACATTATTCATGTTGTATTGTGAACCTTAAGATAATTTCACATTTTCATATAATTGCAAAACATGAACGGTGCAAAAGAACGGTTCTTAATAAAAAGAATGGACTCCGGTGAAAGGGACGGTGACTGCCGCACCCGAATCAGATAGGGAAGAATTATTACTCAGTGTCAGAATCTTAAATGTCAATTTGGGTCAGGCCTTTATTGCCAGCACTCAGGAGATAGAGGCAGGAGGATCTCTGTGAGTTTGAGTTCAGTTTTGTCTACATAATGAGTTCCAATATAGCCAAGAATACATAAAGATATTTGTCGCAACACCCCCTCCACCACCACCCCAAATAAATGTTAATTGGTGCAACTTAGCATCTGAATTTTAAAAAGACATTATTTTAAAATAAGAACGAAGATACAGTTATTGTTTTAGTATAACTTCACTTTAGCAAACAGATTTTATTAATGGATTCTTCATATTATTTTTCACTCTATCTCTAAATTAAAGTAAGAATCCTTAATTTACATTAGAATAATTAATTAAATAATTAAATAGCAGGAAAGAAAAATCCAAATGACAGAAGGAATGATTTCACTGCCTCTCTGCCTGTTTTCTCGTCTTTAGTCTAGTGACCAAGGAACATTTTGACCCAGTACCCTCATGCTCTGGACTCCAACTCTCAGGACTGGATTAGTCTTAAATTACAAAAAGCCCCTGAAACATGCCATGCTTAGACAAGTCACAGAAACTGCAAAACAAACACTGGGGTCATTTCTCATTACAATTGAGTAGCAATTCTCTTGTTATTGAGCCCAGGAATACAAATTTCTTTCATTACAATTATTCTTTTGTAGTTAATCTCAATTTAATAAGCATTGCCCTATAACAATTTAAATTTTTGCCCTATTCACTAAACCATTATTCTAAGCATTGTTCGAGAATGCAGAAAGGGGTAAGTCTTGTCAATTGTTTCGTGAAGATGGGAAGTAGAAACAATGAATCTTAGTCAATGAAAAATAAATGAATGCTGTGCAACTGATAACACATGCTATCAGAGTAAAGGGCCAGCATTAACTAATTCTAGTTGGCAAAAAACCAAAACTGTTTTCTGGTTCAAGTCACATTCAGCAAGGCTAGAGAATATGAACAGGGACACAAGGTCAGACAAAGTTGCTTGTATTACAGTAACCAAGAAACAGAAGTAAAAAAGGATAAGATGCTTCTTTGGAGGACATGACACTGGTGACTTACTTCCTCTAACTTGGCTTTGCCTACTTCTTTTTGCTATATTCCAAAAATACCATATTAGAAATCTGTCAAGGAATTTATCTACTGAGTGGGTTAAATCCCTCAAAATTTAATCACTTCTCAAAAGTTCATTAGATGGCAATCAAGCTCTTAATGTGTGATCCTGTCATTGACACATCACTTTCAAAGCATAGCAGTTGAATGTTGGAGAAGAGAGCTGCTTCTTGGTTTCCGGCAGCCGGCTAGCTTAGACCTGGAATAATCACACAGAAACTGTATTAATAAATCACAGCTTGGCCCATTAGCTCTAGCTTCTTATTGGCTAACTCTTACATATTAATTTAAGCCATTTCTATTCATCTGTGTATCACTACGAGGTCGTGGCCTACCAGCAAAGTTCCAGCACATCTGTCTCCAGCAGCTCCATGACTTCTCTCTGACTCCACCTTCTTCCTCCCGTGCTATAGGTCAAGCAATAGGTCATTAACCAATAGGTCATTAACCAATAAAATCAACACATAGACAGAAGGACCTCCCATACCAGTTGAATTTAAACTGTCCACCTGACATTGACTGAAGATTCAGTTTCTCCAAGAAAAAAAAAATGGAGCAAATGAAAAAAACATTCATTTCTTCATATATATGAATATATATAGAAATATTTATATATATATATAAATATATGTGAATATATAGAAATATTAATATAAATGAATATATATGGAAAATCCTTATGTTAATGTTGGGTATAAGGCAAAAACTCTGCAAATTTTCAAACATCATTTCAAAGATTAGATGGGTTCTTATTCTATTTCTTCTGTTAACAACTTCTTCCCTGCCTACCACGCAGTCACAGAAAGACATACAGACACAGACACATAGACACACACACACACACACACACACACACACACACACAAAATCATATTCACTCATGATTTGAAGATACCTTTACTAATATTTCTTATTAGCAATTGCAGATGAATTAGTAACTATATAAAGACAGGTGTATTTCCTCCTCCTCTGGAGCTCACTATTTGGAGAAACAGACAAATACTAATTTACAAGAGTGATAAAAGAAGTATGTGGCTCTGTGGAAGTTTGTGATGGGAGTAGAAGACCACCGAGGTAGCTGGGTAAAATCTCTCCAGGAGCTGATAACTTGAACCGAAGTAGAGATACACTGCAATTATCTGCATGAAGAGGTAAAGAAGGTGAGAAAAGGTCACCAGTGAGAGGGCAGTGTGCACAAAGGGTCAGACCAACAGGGTGCTGATGAACAATATGTAGGTCTGGGCTAATGAGAAGTCCTAAGCAGTCCTAAAGATGGCAGGACATAAAACTCAGACCACACAGAGTGTTCAAGATCATGCAGAGATTCCAGCCTTCCTCTTGTAGCAATGGGAAGTCATTGAAGAGGTTGCTACAGGAAAATAAAATGGTTGTATTTCTATTTGGAAACAGTTATTCTGTGTGCAGGAAGGCTATATAGGGGATGTTATAACAGAAGCCTACTATATATAGAAACACACACACACATGTCTTCTCTCTGTTAGTGTCTCTCTCAACTGGAATTCATGAGAGATCAAGGAAGACTTCTGAATTGATCATTATTATAAATGAATAGGTGGTGCCCTCTTTGTTGAAATAAATAAGAACCAAGCCCTTTGTTGATTGGGAGAGAAAACACTGAGTTCAATTGTGTACATGATGCTTTGGTGGGACCATGCCTCAAGCAGTCTACAAGCTAGTTCAGGACTCCAAGGACAAGTCTGAGCAAGAAAGATAAATGTAAGGAGAATCTATTATAGATGTCAGACATGGAACAATCTGATGATAAGTTAAAGAATTGGAGGGGTGCAGAGCTCAAGAATGAGATCTATGCGACTCTCGGGACAGTGGGAATGATGAATTCACAACGAGTTTGTACTGACCTGTTTTCAGACACAGAGTTGGATCCACTCAAAGGTATCTTTCATTACATAAAAGTTAGATAGAGACTATCCTGAAGCAAGAAGAGAGTAAGATTAGCCAGAGATGTACTTAAATAATGACCACAAGCTCAAAGATAGAAGAGACAAATTTGAGGGCAGAGAATACAGACAGGAAAAAAGATACACCTTTGAAAACATAACTATTCTCCAGTTGTTTTTCAGGATTCTGAATACTTACATCTTGCAAAAGACATTGAATGTTCTGACTGGGTTATTATTTTGACCGGTTAGGAAACTAATAAATAAAGAAGAAAATTTTATTTTTAATATTTATTTTATTTTGTTCACATCACATAGGTTGGTATTTAATTTCCGATCATCCTGCCTCTACCTCCCAAGTGCTTAAATTGTATGAGTGAGTCATTATGCTTCATATGAAATAGAACATTTTAAAGGTCAATTTGTCCAGGATCTGCGATTCTGACTTCCCTCTGGTAAGTGTATTTGACAACCCCCCATGAACACATGAGTACACTGGCCAGCTAGTGTGGAAAAGCCAGCCTGTGTCCTCAATCTCATGCTTAAAGAAAACTCAGTATTGTTTTCTTATTTGCCTAGCTCCCCAGAAAATCTCAGAGAGCACCAAAGTGAGTTATTCTGACTCGAGAAATGTTTGTTATACAATTACTTCAATTTACTGAAGTAAGCTGTCTGGGGGATATTAAATGGATGGAGAAAATGTGAACAGCCCATGGGAGAAAATGAAAGGTTCAGAAATAATGTTGTAATGGGGATTGCCTCTGTGAGCCATGGGAGCGGCTGCAAAGCACAGTCATAAATTCAGCTTCTCAGAGTAAGAAGTACTAGTCACAAACACTAACTTGTCAGAATTTGGTTTAAGGACACCTCACCCATCTGGTGGATAAACACATGAAGATCAGGAAGGTTTTTGTTTTTTTTCATATATTTGTTAAGTCAGTTGTGTGAGAAGAAATTTTTTTCTACTAGTTATAGAGGATGGAAAATCCAAAATCAGTGCATGGGCAGATATGACATGGACTGACAACGGGTTTCTTGGTCTTCAAAGAGTTGTCATTTCTCAATCTCCCTCCCCTTCTTCCCACTCTTTGTCATGACAAGGTTCCAATATGTAGTCCAATATAGTCTTGAATTTGTGATCCTCCTGCCTCAGCTCAGCAGGGGTTAAGTTTTGTTCCATATACAGGCCTATTCACAAGAGCTTCATCATCTTCTTCAATTTCCCACCAAAGATTCCATCTCCAAATACAATCATACTCAGGGTTAGCTTTCAAGATGTAAAATTTGAGGGAATACAATTTTAGTCCAGCGCAACAAGCAAAAACTATTTATTATTCATAATATGTATGTGCATGTGCATATATATATATATATATATATATATATATATATATATATGGAGAGAGAGAGAGAGAGAGAGAGAGAGAGAGAGAGAGAGAGAGAATAGTTTTCCTGTGCCTGTAACCATCTCAAATAATCACTCAGAAATTTAATACTAAAATGCTTGGCCAATAACTCAGGCTTACATGAATTTCCTTGTTAATGTGGTATTAAATGTGGAAAAAATAGTTAGGAATACTCATTTTGTACGAATTTTTTTCTGCACAAAGCATGGTACCTTTCATCAAATGAAGTGCTCCTGGCCAAGGATGCTTTCCTTGTTAAGCCACTGGTTAGCCGCCAGTCTGTACTAGTCCCTGATGGTGGTAGATCTACTCATTGCTAGTCCCCTGACGGTCAGTGCTCACTACATATGTCTGCTTTAACCCTTGCAAAGAGAAGAGCACTAAAGTGAATTTATTGAAATGAAGTAGGGAGTCACAAGAGCTCAGTGATACAGAAGGAATGGTATTAGACCAATAGAACCCGACTTTGGAATATCTTCACACAATACTTTGAAGTATTTAACTATATAAATTTTATATCAGCTGACATTAAGGTCACATGATTTTATACCATCTAAATTTGGAGGTGTTTTTATGAAATTATAAATAGACTCAACTTATTTGACAAGTATTGTGTGGTTAAAATATTCGTTAAGGGTCACTACAATGAATAGAGTCTAAACAATGCATGTGACAGTCGTTTTGGTTGAAGTATTTGCACACTTTAATTTGGAAAAAAATAGAAGTTCCACCACGTTTGCCTCTTAACTATGGGGAAATTGTCTTTTTAATTGAAAACATCATGGCCTAGAAAGAAGACTGAATCAAGATGTCCACATTTTCAATGCATCAAATATGACTGGAAAGGAGGCAGTTTTATAAATAATTAAAATATAACTTAAAGCTATTTGGTCTTCAAAAAATAGAAACAAAACACTAGAAACTTAAAGATAGCTTAGCATTGGTTTGATTACTTGCAGGGGACTAAAATGGGGTAGTTTTTAGTAATTTCACGTATCATGCTAGAAATATTTTCAACTTTGTAAAGGAAAATAAACTTTAAAGAAGTAATGAAAGTGTAGTTGTCACCATGGAGACAAGAAATCCCTTGTAACTTCCAAATTCTCTTCTTGATGATGTCTTTTCTCTATCTATGTAGGCCACTGCATATCTTATTTTTAAAAATCAAGACATTTTTTTCAAAAAGAATTAACTTGAAACCTGTTGGAGATGTTTTATTATTTCTTTCAGAAATGTGAGCAATGAGGAATGAGAAAAAGAAAAACTGTAATAAATAAAATGGAGTATGAGTAGAAACAAAATAAGGGAAACTTTTAATCCCATCAACACTCAACATAATTGTTCAGGAAAAAAAAAGCAAACCTGAATGGCAAAACTTTCTTTTGAAATATTGTTCAAAACACATATACTTTTGACAATTATAAGGGAAGAATAATTTGAAGATGGCTATAGTACATTATAATATAAACATATAACTTAGAAATTAAATGCATGTTTTTCACATTTGCCTTTTCCAAATAACATTGGTGATTTCAGTTGGGGGACTTCTCAAAAGTAAGGGGAATTTTCTAGACAATGTGATTTGCACATATTAACCATCTTTCTGAAAACATGTACCTATGACTTCATCACTTTAGAGTGCTACTACTTTAGAAAGCCTTCTTTTTTTTAGTGAATATGATGTAGTTAATTTATTGTGTATTTTCTCTCAGGAGTCCAGTGCGATTACATAAACCGAATTATTTTACTAAATTAACTTAAAATAATGAAGAATAAGGGACTAGACAGAAAAATACAAAGCAAGGGGCAAAGATTTATAATATATAAAGTATGAGCCTTGTTTAAGTGTAAATAGAAAAAGCCAATAAAGAAGAAAAAGTGGCAGGTACAAGTGAACCTCCTGATTAAAACAAAACCAACCAATCAGCGTGAAGGAGTAAGCTGACGCTGGAGAGCAAATGTACTTTTGATGATTGCTTTGTTTTGTTACAGAGCCTCACAGTATAGCGCTGGCTGATCTTGGAATCACTGTATAGGCTTGGCAAGCCTTGAAATCACAGAAATCCACCTGCCTCTGCCTCCTCATTGCTGTTAATCAAGGTGTGTGCCACCACAATGGACTAAAAATATATTTTCTATTATAAAGAGATGACAATAAGGAAATTTATGCTGTATACAGAGGCATTTATTGGAGTTTGGCAGTAATATATAAGAGGAGCTACCTCGATTTCTCGATCATCTCTTATGCAGACTAACCCACTTTGGAAGTGAAGGGGGAGGAAGAAAATGATCTCAGAGTGGATCAATGTAGAGAAGACTTAGGGCAGCTATGGAAGACTGGAGAATTCTGACTGTGAACATTAGAATGGGTGCTGTGTGTGTCTAAGGTCTAAATGGACAGAAGACTGAACTGGTGGTAGCAGACCCATACTCTTGGCATCAAAATGTTTGCTTATTCTGGTCATGAATTAGAGATTCTAATTCTATTAGTAGAACTCTATTCTACCTATAAGCCCCAGTTACTAGAATAACTTAAGGCAGGAGCCTTGGTACTGTGGTGTAGTGGAAAAAGGAAATTGCAGATACTGACAAACACTGAAGAATTACCATTTGCTAAAATAGTATTTTTCAAAGCCATTGGGTTTGTCAATAACTTTACCTCATTGAAATGTAATCTCTAACATCATTTTAGGAGGTAATGACTCTACCCACAGTGTAATTTCTTCTTTCATTATTTACATTTCTTACTGTGTTTACTACACATGATTTATCTTCTTAGCTCTTATCACTTTTGTGGTACTATTTATTTATATAATTTACCTTACCCAATAGGTATGGAACCAAAAACTAAATGTCCATGCCTGAGTGATGACTCAGTGGTTAATATCACATAACGCTCTTTCGGATAGCCCAAGTTGGGTCCCCAACATCCATGTCAGCTCACAACTACTCTAAAAGATCTTATGCCTCTGTTCTCCCTGGGCACCTAAACTTATGTGCATAAATCCACACACATATGTATTTGATTTAAAATAAATTGAATCTTTAAAAAAAATAACCTAATCCTAGCCTCAAATGTTCCTGGAGAACTATAGGAGCTCAATCATATTCAAGTTTATCAATTAGTTATTTTAATAATTTGAGTAGATACTTAAAAATTCCTGAGTATGAAATTACTTCATCTAGCAGCCAATGTCAAAGAATAATGATAAAGTAATAAATCATACAATTTTTGGTGTGTGCATGCGTGAATGTGTGTGTGTGGTATATTATGAATCTTCACATGAATATGGGCATACACAATTGTGGTGGTACATGCACTTGTGTGTACATTCGTGTAGAAGTCAGAGGTTTATGTGATATGCCTTTCTCAACCACTTTATACTTCATATATTGAGACAGAGACTTCTATCAAATCCGAGGCTTACCAGTTCCATCCACTCCAGTTAGCCCATTTACCCTAAACAACCCCTGCCTCTGCTTTTCAAAAGCTGTAGTTACAGGTGGGTTCCCCACCGTCTGCTGAGCTGTTGCATGATCCAAGGGAGTGGAAATTCTGCTTCATGTTTTCACAGCAAGTGCTTTAATTTACTGAGCCACTTCTGAATAAATTGTATTCAAACCTAATCAATATTCACAGATAATCATGCTTCATTTGTGTTAGTTTGTTTACATTTAAAAATCCTGAGAACATTAACATATTTGTTAGCAATTTCAATTTCACAGTAACTCTTTGCAGATCCTGTTTTCCTCCTCTAAATTTGAAACCAAACTTTCTGTACCATCTTGAGTGTTTTCTGATTTCACTTTCATTCCAGTTACACATTTTTCTATACATCATGTCCTCTGATTAGAGTCTATTGAAATATTTGTTTATAATACTTCTTATTAAAAAGGGAATATAAGCCAGACTTTCACTTGCTTGCTGTGGTCTTCATCAACTCAAAAAAGCCTACCTCTATCAATTTGAATAGATATTTACTAAAAGAAGTGATAAATATCCTGTTGAAAGAAAACTGAACCTATGGAATGGTCAAATTGATACAGTGAAGGCCAGTGAAATTGTAAATGAAGGAGCAATGACCTTCTGGTACTTTTGTAAAAGCCCACTGTAGCACAGAGCACACGTTAGTCATGGGTGTATGTTCCTATATAGATCCAGGAACTTTATTATTTTCCAGGAATCAGAACAGGAACCATTTAAGATTTCTGACTTTAAACCTGAGCCCATTAAATCTTTGTTTTCATTTTGAAGTATCATATTCTTCTGCACAAATGTTTTTCACATTAGGAGTTCTAAATGAGAGCTGAATGATTGTATTAGCAAGGGTGCAAAGCATTGTCATACAGCTAACTGGGGTTAGCTGCACAACACAAATTCTGGAGGTTTGCCAAACTCAACATAAAATAAGAACACTCATCAATTAATATTTTTCATATAAAATTTTCTGTTCATTTAAAAGATCTTGATACCCTAACAGAAGCATCCTGAACATCAGTGCTTTATGAGTTGGGTGATTGTATCTGAGTCAGGGCAGCATTCTGCCAGGCCAAGGAAGGTTAGTGTGTTTGAAAGACAATTAAAAGTATAATGTAAAGAAGTCAGAAGATCTAGGCAAGGTTCAGGGGTTCATATTTTTACTCTGCACAAAAGTAGAACAGTTGCAATCTAGACATCCTCTGAGAAGTCGAAAATACACAGACAAAGCTTGGGAAACCAGGATTAACCCAATAAACACAATATCAAGATAATTAGAGATTATCTAGTTTTGAGGTGGATTTTTGTCCTTTTGGGTCTTTTTTTACCTTCTGTTTAGGTAAAAGATAGTCTGTTACCTGGACCTACTTTTTTGTGCTTCTTATCTATTTCTAATTAAGAAAAGCATGAAAGAAGCTTTAGGTACAGGTGAGGGGCAACCATTATTTGTAATTAGTTTGTAACCTAATTAGTTTTGTGACCAAAGGCAGGTGACCTGACTTCCCTACCACATACTGTTCTATCTTAGAGACTCACTCTGAGATTCATAGACAAATTTTATATGACATTATTAATGCCCACAACCCTATAAAGCATGACACGGAGTGAATATGCCACTTGCCAAAAGCACTGACAGTAGACAGAGAAATAATAGCTAAGATCGTGATGGCTGATTACTCCCAGCATGGTAAGCGTGTGTGCATCAACAAGGAAATGAGTTTCCATTTCCCAAAACTACCCAAGTGCACCACAGCAGATGCCATCAGTCTGGGCTGCAGCAAACATAACTCAGGAGTTGAGGGAAACCCCTGATTTTATAGCAAGGGAAAAAGTAAGTCAACTCTACAAACAGTCCTGAAAAGAGACTTAAGCAAAACGGAGTCTAGGAACTCGCAATCTTGATGCCATCAGGAAGAACCCTAGGAAGCAAGGGCAAGCGAATCTCTCCTAGTTCAAGGCCAGCCTAGTTTACAATGTGAGTCCCAGGACAGTCAGAGCTACACAGTGAGACCTCATCTCAAAAAAACATACTATAAGTGGTACATTTGTGAAATTGGATAGTGTTCAAAACTAAACACTGAGATATACCACAGCATGAATAAAACTGAAAGGTCATGGTAAAGGAAAGAACCTAAAGAGAAGACAGCATTATTGTAAGGACTCCATTTAAATACAATGTCTAGATGAAAAGATGATGGACTGCCTACGCCTGGGGAGTGAGAGGTAACCGTATTGAACAAGGACATCTTATAGACACATATTTTGAGGCAAGATGTCATAAACTGGATAGACATTGTACTAGTTAACTGAACTAGTAAAATAAATGTAGGGAAAGAAGAAAATCATGTAGCAACATCTAAGTTTAAAAATTAAGAAATTATTAAAATTATTAAAAAGCTCAAGTAAATAAAAATTCTGATATATAAGCATGACCATTGTGATTATATTAGATAGGAAGAAGCACAATTACAGATGTCAAGGCTTACATTCACATTCTAAGGCCAGAGAAAGGAATCAGAAAACTATCTATGACTTTGTTGAACTAAGCAAATGATACTATATTTGCTTGTGGGAAGCAGCCCTCCATCAACTTCCACTTAGCTAAACATCAAAAAACAAGTGTCAGAGTGTAAGCTTATGACTAAATTAAAGTTTAACACAATCATAATAAAACTAGAACTTATAGCCTCATGTTCTCATATCAAATTTAGAATCTTTATTTTATATTTAATAATGTTATTATTGATTCTTTTGGGATTTCTTATCATGCACCCAAGTCCTGTTCAACTCCCAGTCTCTCTATATTTGCCCCTTACCCCTGTATCATCTCCCCACAAAAAAATTAAAAATAAAATAAACAAAAAGTCTACTTTGCTCCTCCTTCTTTTCCACCTCTTCAGCATCTCTTCCTCGGTCCCTAATAGCATTGGGAGCAGATGCGTGTTATGCAGTATACTTTTCTGTTCAGTCAGCCCCACCAGCACATGTTCACTGCAATGGGTCATGGTCTGATTCATCACACCATCATCACTGGACTCCTACTGAAACTCCTCTATGATATCCTCTTGTCCTAAGTCATGGAGAACCTACAGCTACTGTTCCACAAGCCAGGCCCTTCACACGCTTCAGCAGGTCATAGAGGGGGTAGACGTTAAGGTAGACCAACCCAAGGCTCAGAATGTAGATGTGGGTGGTAGTTGAGCTCGTCGGCTGGGACAACCCCCTCAGGTGAGAGGCGAAGACAGCTCTCCTATGTCCCTGCCATTGGGCCAGTTCTCCCAAACCTGTGGTGAAGGGTGTGACCATCTCTTTCGAGTGAGGGTACGTAGGTGGAGTAGAGGGTAGCTATCAGTGGAGGGCCAGCTTAGCATGGCTCCCAGGCCCCAAAACCCATGGTTCCCATGTCCCAAACCTATGGTTCCCATGCTTCCCCTATAGCAACTGCAGGACCATGGACCCAGACATGGTAGCCGGCAGTACCCAGGTTTGAATATCATCCTGGTGGAAGCACAGGCCATCCAGATCAGTGTGGCCCCAGGAACAGCATAGATCCTGGATATCAACATGTTCTCAAGTGGTTGACCAGACCCCGGGCATCTACATGGTCCTTGGTGGTAACCAGAGCCATAGATATCAAATCAGACACTGGCTGCTATATAGCCATGGTCAGAGACATGTCCCTCAGCAGCAGCCTGGCCCAGGAAAACACCGTGACTCTGGGTTGCAGTGCATGCTACTCAGATCAGCACGGCCTTAGTGTCAGCTAGCACTCAGACACCAACATGGCCCCATATAGCGGCCCAGACCCTGGGTGCTTTCATAGCCTTCAGTGGTAACAGGAGCCACTGACAGCAACACAGACCCTAGTTGCTATTGGGCCATGGACCCAGACATGGGCAACAACTCAGACCATGGTGACGCCATGGCTCCAGGTGGCAGTGCAGGCCCCTAAGATTGGCATGGTTCCTGTGTCAGCGTAGCCTTCAGACACCAACATGGCCACAGACTGTGGACTAGACCCTGGGCATCCTTGTGACTTTTAGTGGAAACATGGGCCACAGACATCAACACAGACCTTGGCTGCAAAAGGGCCATGGACCCAGACCTGACCCTTGGCAGCAGTCT
This sequence comes from Ondatra zibethicus, assembly GCA_004026605.1. NCBI lineage: Eukaryota > Metazoa > Chordata > Mammalia > Rodentia > Cricetidae > Ondatra > Ondatra zibethicus. The sequence continues at coordinate 2,499 of PVIU01027066.1, read as the reverse complement.
GGGCCCAGACATCCCCCTGGCTCTGGGTGGTGTGCAGGCCACCCACATCAGCCCGTTCCCCATTGCCTTTCCTTCTTCAGTACTGCCCTCTTCCCACAGCACATGGACCATTCTGTTTCACTGTATTTCCCATTTCTCCATTGTATGTTCTCTCATCATATTGGTACCTACTCATCTGGTGCTGCATGGCACCAAGAGGGCCTGTGGGTATTCTGGGACATCTCCCAGCAGCCTGCTCCCTAACACTTCCCACACTCCCCTCCCAGTCTATAGTCATTTTCTTTCATTCTGCAGGTAAGGAGAAGACTTAGACACAGAGTGAATCATTTCTTCTTGTGGAAGACCAGTCCCTTCACATGCTTCAGGAGGTCATAGATGGGGCAGACCTTAGGGTGGACCAACCGAAGGCCCAGAATGTGGATCTGGGTAGTAGATGAGTTGGTCAGCTGAGACAACCTATGGATGTAGATTCAGTCAGCTTTGACCAAAGGTCAGAGAGTTCAGGCCTATTCTAGCTCCTTCAAGGTTATAACAGGAGGTTTGACCCAGAGTGTGACTACTAATGTGATGTTTTGTCCTAGGGTGTGGTTATTGGATGCTTTGGGTATTGAGAAAGTGATTACTTTGTTTGTTCCTTTATTCATATTATTACTCCTCCCTCTCTTGGATTGGTCTCCGGTAGCTCGGCCCAGTGCTGTGCTGTAGATTTCTGTATCTGCTTACAACTGTCGCTGGTTGAAGGCTCTATGATGATAATTAAGGTAGTCTCATCAATCTGATTATAAAGGAAGGCCAGTTTAGGTGTCCTCTCCACTGTTGCTTAGGGTCTTAGCTAGGGTCATCCTTGTGGATTACTGGGCATTTCCCTAGTACCATGTTTCTTGCTAGCCCTTTAATGGCTCCCTCAATCAAGATACCTCTTTCCTTGCTCTCCCTCACTGTCCTTCCCTTTCTTGAGCATCACATTCCCTCATCTTCTCCTCCTCCCTCCCCTTCTCCCTTTTCCCTCCCCTTTCACCCTCACTTCCCTCATAATTTTCTCAGGGGGTCTTGTCTGTTTTGCCTTCCCAGGGGAATCAATGTATGCCTGCTTCAGGGTTCTCATTTGTACCCAGCTTCTCCGGGGTCATGGACTATAGCCTGGCTGTCCTTTGCTTTCTGTCAAATATCCACTTCTGAGAGAGAGCATGTGCTTGTCTATCTGGGTCTGGGTTACTTCACTCAGGATACATTCTTTTCTAGTTCCATTCATACTCCACAAAATTTGAAAATGTAAAAGAAATCAACAATTTTCTCGATAGATATCACATGCCAAAATTAAAACAAGAACAGATAAACAATCTAAATAGACCTATAATCCCCAAGGAAATAGAAGTAGTCGTCAAAACTCTATCAACCAAAAAAAAAAAAAAAAGCCCAGGGCCAGGCAGTTTCAGCACAGAATTCTAACAGAATTTCAAAGAAAAACTAATATCAATACTCTTCAAATTATTCTGCACAATAGAAACAGAAGGGACATTGCCAAACTGTTTTTACTAGGTGAAAGTTTCCCTGGCACCCAAATCACACAAAGATGCAACTAAGGAGGAGAATTATACATCGGTTTCCCTCATGAACAGTGATGCAAAAATACTCAATAAAATACTGGCAACCCGAATCCAAGAACACATAAAAAAAATCCACCATACAGTGATGGTTCAACATACGAAAATCAATGTAATTAGCCATATGAATAAACTGAAAAAAACCATTTGATCATTTCATGAGATGCTAAAAATAAGCATTTGACAAAATTCAACACCCCTTCGTGATAAAGGTATTAGAGAGATCAGGGATACAAGGTACATATAAAATCAATATAAAGAAACTGACAGCCAGCATCAAGTTAAATGGAGAGAACCTCAAAGTGATTCTAATAAAATCAGGAACAAGACAAGGCTGTCCACTCTCTCCATACCTATTCAACATAGTACTTGAGGTTCTAGCTAGAACAGTAAGACAACAAAATGATGTCAAGGGGATACAAATTAGAAAGGAAGAAGACAAATTTTTGCTATTTGCAGATTATATGAAAATATATATTAGTGACTCCAAAAAAATGACAAGGGAACTCCTACAGCTGATAAACAGTTTCAGTAATGTGATCAACTCAAAAAAAAAAATCAGTAGCCCTCCTATATACAAATGATAAAGGGGCTAAGAAAGAAATCAGAGAAACATCACCATTTATAATGGCCACAAATAACATAACATATCTTGGGTTAACCCTAACCAAAGAAATGAAAAACCTGTACAAGAACTCTGAGTCTTTCAAAGAAATTGTGGAAGATATCAGAAAATGGAAAGATCTCCCATGCTTCTGAATAGGTAGGATCAACATAGTAAAAATGGCAATCTTATCAAAAGCAATCTACAGATTCAATGCAATCCCCATCAAATTCCCAGCACAAATCTTCATAGAGCCCAAACTAATAATACTCAACTTGATATGGAAAAAAA
>PVIU01027065.1:0-21042 GCA_004026605.1 Ondatra zibethicus | reverse complement strand
ATTCATCTCTCACCTTCTAGGGATGGAACCTAGGCCTGTGCTCTACCACTGAGCCCCACATCCAGCCCCTCACTGGGGGATCCTAGGCAGGGGCTCTACCACTGAGCCACACCCCAACCCCTCACTGGGGGATTCTAGGCAGGGGCTCTACCACTGAGCCACACCCCAACCCCTCACTGGGGGATTCTAGACAGGGGCTCTGCCACTGGATGACACCCTAGGCCTCTTTTCACTGCTTCTTTTGAAACAGAATCTCACTAAGTTGCTCAGGCTGGTCTTGAACTGTGGCACCTCCTGAGTTCTGGGATCCACAGGCTCCAGCAAACCTTCCTGCCCCAGACTATGTGGCCCTGCAGTCAGCTCTCTTCCCACTCACCCTCTCAGGGAAGCATGAGTGGGTCTCCTCTTGCCATGTGCCCACACCTTCTGGTTCACTACCAAGACCCCTAGTGCTGTCCTGGCAGCTGCCAGTGTCACCCTACCTGAGCTGACCTTTCAGGGAGGTGTCTCTGCTGGGAAAATCCCTGAAGCTTCTTGCATGAATATTATTTTCCTTGGGGTTCTTCGGCCAGTTCCCGCCCCTCCTCAGGACCAAGCCTCCTCTTCTCAGCCTGCACACTGCTCAGCAGACGTGTCGAAGTCTGCACACTCACTCCTTCCTACCCCAGTTCCATTTGCTAGGTTAGGGAACTGAGACAGATGCCAAAACAACGTCGTCTGGCCACGCCGCCAGTCGCCAGTCCTTGGCAGGGCTGGGATTTAAGGCCCTGTTTCAGCTGAGTCCTATCCCCATTTGGGGCCCTTGACCCTGCTGTGGCCATGATGGCTGCTCAGCCACCTTTGTTTCTCCCATTCACAAGGGAGAAACAAAGCTCCTATGGCTGTGGTCCTTCACAATGTGAGGGAGGATGACCCTATGGATCCCGGCCAGCCCTTTGAAGAACACAGAGGGTTGCGGAGGGGGGGGCAGGAGTACCTAGAGTCACTCAGTAACACCAGGGCAACTCAGGAAAGAAGGAAGAATTAGAGGCTAGTTGGGTCATCCCTCCAAATTTCTGTTATGAGAGATTAAATTCTTGTGTTTTGTTACAATGACCCGAGCAAGCAGGCACAGGTGGCTCCATACTCAAGCCCAGGATGGATCTGGGGCCCAGAGGGTCCTTTCCGATGATAACTCCCCTTGCAGAGGCTGGCCAGCTCCTGAGAGTGCCTTTGAATTGGCAGCACCAAGGGCTCCAGCAGGGCCTTGCTTCCTGACAAGCTGTCAAATGGGCAGCAGATAAAACGCCTACCCCGCGTGACAGACGGTGTATAAAAAGCCTCCACGGCGTTTTTTATTGACTGGGAATCTTATGCTTCACTCCCCTCGTCTCCTTGACTAACAGGCTGCACACAAGCTGGGGATGTGTGTCAGCTGGCAGGCACGCGCAGCCTCATCTGCCCTGGCACAGCCTAGGGATGCCTGGTTCTTGCCCCAGCAACAGAACCTGAACCCAGAGCCCAGAGGAACTCTTTCCCTGGTGGCTATTCTATTCACTTCTTGGAGGGTAGGGGGGCCATCTTTGCCCTTTGGGGTAGGACCAGGGATCATGGGGGACATGCCACAAGCCTTGGCACCTTGGGCACACACTATAGAGAGGTCCTTGCCCTTCCTCGTCATAGAGCATGAGGGCGAAGGGAAGTGACTCACCCAATGAGCCTCTAAGAAAGTTTGGGACTGGGCTGAGCTTGGGACCCAGATCAGAGCTCAGGGGGACCCAGGGCAAATGGTGCTTTGAGCATGTGAAAGGTGAGGCAGGGTGAGACCTCAAGGGTCTGTGGGTGCCCAAGGCCCTACCCCAGGAACGCAGAATGGAGGGGGATGCAGAAGGCCCAAGTTGGGGAGATAACGTAGTTGGTGAATTCTTGCCACACAAGCATGAGGACCTGAGTCTGGATCCCCAGCACTCATATAAAGCCAGTGGCTCTGTCTGCAGTTCCAGTGCTGGGAGCGTGGGCAGCAGAGACTGGCAGATGCCTGGAGCTCACCAGCCAGCCAACCTCAATGAACTGGAGAGCTCTGAGTTCAGGGAAAGATGCTGTCTCCAAAAACAAGGTGGAACTGGTCAATGGTGGCGCATGCCTTTAATCCCAGTATTCAGGATGCAGAGGCAACTGGATGTCTGCGTTTAAGGCCAGCCTGGTCTACAGGCTGAATTTCAGGACAGCCAGGGCTACACAGAGAAATTCTGTCTCAAGAAAAACAACAAAACAAAGCAAAAAAAAAAAAAAAAAAAGCAAGGTGAAAAGGGAGAGAAGCTGCGTGTTTATCAGGTTAAGAGCAATGAGCAATGGCTGCTCCTGTTGGGGGACCCTGGTTTAATTCCCAGCACCCCTATCTTGAAGTTCACAGCTATCTGTAACTCCAGCTCCAGGACCCTCTTTCAGCTCCCTTGCCATCTGCACATGTGTGAGAAATACACACACATACACATTTTAAAAAATCTGCAAAGCAAGGTACAGAGGGATTGAGGAATGAGAAAGGCACCACACATCAACCTCTGGCCTCCGTATGCGTGTGCATGCACACACATAACCACTCACAGGCACACGTGCAAACACACAAGAACATGCACACATAGGTGTGCATGTACACTCACATGCACACAGTGTGTTCAGGCCTGAGCACAGCTGACCAGACCCTGGCTGCTGCCCATAATTCTGGGTGGGCTGGGCCTCTCCCTGCACACATACCTCCACCCAGGACCCTTAAGTAACTGCCATTGCAAGTTTGCTTCTCGCCTAGCCCAGCACCCCAGAGACCTCACTGAGCCAAAAATGTCTGTGGCCTCAAAGGCAGCTGGGAGGAAAGGCGTGCTGTACTCAACGAAGGGTTGTTTCTTCCTTCCAGAAGAGCTGGGTGCCTTGGTGCCTCTGACAGGGCTGAGCTCAGAGCCAATCGCTGCCCGGGGAGCCAGTAATTAATAAAGATAGATAATGATGGACCATCTGTCCCAGCCCACGCTCCATGGCGGGGCCACGTCGAACTCTCATTAGGCATTCCAGTGCTGTTGTCCCCACAGATGTTGGCGGTGGCTGCGCCGGTCCCGAGGGAAGACAGAGGTTGGACATATTTAGGCAAACAGCACAGAGTAGGCTGGGTCTCAGCCATGAAGTTCCCACAGGGTCAGTTAGGCAAAGATCCAAAGTATAAGGGGACCTCTATTTGCTCTCCACCCTGGAATGTGGCCCTAAGCACACACTGAGACAGGTTCAAATCCCACCATATATTCACAGTGTGACCTTGGGCAAGTGAGCCCAGAGCCAGACGTCTTGTTGTGGGCTTGGGAAGACAGGATGAGAAGTCGGGACCTAGCAATGGCTTTAGTATTGTTGTGGGCAGGGCTCATACAAAGGCCCTGGAGCTCCCAGCACAATGCGGTGGATAGGAAGTGCTTACTGGATATTGGAGAAGGCACGCCAGGGAGCACAAGTATCTTCGACAATTCTAGAAGGCACTAAACAGTTTGTTCTAGTTTGTGAGTCCAGCCATCTAGTACCTTCTGTTGGAGCCCTGTGGACAAGGCCAGCCTGGAGGAGTATCCATGCTGTAGGTAGATAGGTCCAGGCACCTTGAAAACCCAGAGCCTGTAGGACTTACACGCGAAACTTGGGGACCTTGGCTCCTCTGGGTAGAGGGGCACTCTGGCCAAGCCTGGAATACAGACAGGGTCAGAGGGGTCACAGCCCAGAGCCAAGGGAGCCACTGAGTTCGCACAGGTGAGTAGTGGGACTCTGAGTCCGGCTGAGCAGTTTGGTCCAGTGTGCCAAGGTCCTTGCTTATCCTGTGATTTCCGGTCAGTCAGCTTCACCTGGGGACAGTTGGGCTGTCCCCAGTGGTAGCTTGGAGAGTGACAGGGACACCTGACCCAAGGCCTCTCTGATTCCATGCCTAACATACAGTCTGCCAGGCCCGGAACCCAAGGCTCATGTCTTTGTTCCAGAGACAATAAGGGCTCTGACAGTGGAACCGGAGACTCTGCCGTTGTTCTTAGTGGGGACACAAATCCCCTGGGTGTCAAAAGGGAAACTGAGGTCTAAGGAAGGGCCAGTCTTTACCGGGGAAGAGAGTCAGAGCTGGGACTCTCTCTCGTGAGGTAGGGTGCTCGACAGGCTCCTAACAAGCCGCTGGGTCTCAAGCAGGGTCAACAGAGACACGTGGCTTTGGGGGACTTCGCTGCAACGGAAGTGCCCAAGGGCAGGAGGTTAGGAAGAGTAGCACCACTGCCGTTGTGAATATTCATAGGCTCATAAATATTCATGACTACCTCCTCTACCAGTGTGGGGAGAGGCAGTGTGGACAGATGCTTCTGAGCCCATTTTAAGACTGGATCCTCTGTGAGCCTGGACCCTGGAGCGCCCCCCTCCACCCAGCAGACCTGGCAGAACCCTTTCAGGAAGGGTCACCCAGAATCTGGAACACGTGGTCTCTCCCTGACCTGGATGAGGGTTCCAGAGACCAGCTGGCTAGACACTTGGGCATGGCAGGCTGGGGGAAGTGCCCCACACAGGCCTGGCTGTTCCTTGTAGGAAGCCATGAAAAGGCTGGGCCAGGCCAAAGCTGCTCAGAACAGGTGTCACCTGAGAGCCGGCAGGAAAATGTGCTGCCGATCAGAGGTACCCAGCACCCAGGTTTTCCTTTCACCGAAAGGAAAAAAGAAGGCGGCTCAGAGAGGGTCAGTGATCTACCCAGTGTTGCACAGCAAAGTCAAAGGAAGTCCAGGGCTCTGTTTTATGAACATAGAGGGAGAATATCTCTGAGACACAGGTAGACTGGGTGGATTCCCCCTTAGACGTGTGTATGGCTTTTCGGGAGCCATAAAAATCCTCAGGAAGCTGAGGGATGACTCAGCAATTAAAACTATCCAAGTTAGAAGATACCCAGAGCCCAAATAAAAGCTGAGTAGGCACAGCAGCCCTCCTTAAAAGGCAGAGAGAGGACTCCCAGAGCTAGCAACACCGTGGTGGCCTATGCCTTTAATACCAACACTAGGGAGGTAGGTGGATCTTTGTGAGTTCAAAGCCAGCCTGGTCTACAGAGTGAGTTCCAAGACAGCCAGGGCTATACAGAGAAATCCTGTCTCGGGGGAAAAAAAGGGAATAAGGCAGAAATGTCATTGAAATGATTCCTGACATGACATCAACCATATCCACCCATCACACACACATGCAGACAAGAGGGAAAGAAATTGAGGAAAACACTAGACAGTGACCTATGACCTCATTATGCATACACACACGCATGCACATACACCATGAATATACACAGGAAAAGGGGGGGAAGCCTCTGGGAGTGTTTGTTGAATGAATGAATGATCAACAGGCCTAAGTTTGTGTCTATAGAAAGATGAGACCTATAAAGTGGCCTCACACAGATCCTACAGGGAAGGCATGATAGGGGAGGCCCTGGGAACAGAGTCCCAGGAGGAGGCAGGGCAGGGGGCATGTGATGATGAGGTACAGGAGGGTCTCAGATTCTCCAGCAAACCCTTAGCTCCCTGTGTCAGAGAGGCAGGGGTGGAGTTGGGCTGGGGGGGGGGAGACAAGGGAGGTCACACCAATAAGGAACCAAATGCAGGGGCTGACAGCGAGTGGGGAAGGAAAAATAATCATAAATGATGGTTTTTATTTTGAAAAAAGTTCACCAGGAAAATATCTGCCTCATTTCAGAGACTCTCCCCCAACCCCTCAAAAAAAATGCAATAAGAAGAAAGAGGAGATGGGGACAGCAAATTGAGAGAATGAAAATAGCCCAAGCAACCCGCCTGATACCACCGAGAGTCCCCAGTGTGCAGGAAGGAGGGTGGGTAGGAGGGGGTGGGGGAGGGAGGGCCGCACTGCCCTGGGAACCCATAAACATTATTCTGCCACTGAAATAGCAAGAGCAGCAGGGCGCGAAACAGGACAGACCATCTATCATGGAGGAGAGGAACGGTGCCTGCCAGCCAAGGAGGCTAAGCTGGTCCATCCTGGGGGCTGAGGCCTGGGGGCCTGGCGGGGTGGGTGGGCTCTGGGCTGGAGGGCTGGATTGCTGCTGAAGTTGCACAGATAGGGTCCCGTGTTCACAATAGACAGACCCTCCCAGGGTGGAGGCTGGACTCAGAGCACCCTGTCTGTGCCCACCAGGGTGCTGTCCCAGGCAGACCCCACTCCTGCCTGCGAAATCCCATCGGGAGCAAAACACACCAAGCACTAGTCACTAAATGGTTTTCGGTGTGTCCACGGTGTGGGGCTGTAGTTGGAACGTACTCCCAAAGCACAAGGGGGACTAAGCCTCAACCCCGAACAGACAAAGGAAAAGCAAGGACTGATAGCTCAGACATTATCACAGCTCCTTGGTAGGGTGAGGCAGGTGGATTACAAGTTTAAGAGCAGACTAAGCTACAGAGTGAGTTCCAGGCCTGCAGGGACAACTCAGGGAGACTGTCTTAAAATAAAAAGAGGGCTGGGGTGTGGCTCAGTGATAGAGCACCTGCCTAGAATCCCCCAGTGAGGGGCTGGGGTGTGGCTCAGTGGTAGAGCACCTGCCTAGAATCCCCCAGTGAGGGGCTGGGGTGTGGCTCAGTGGTAGAGCCCCTGCCTAGAATCCCCCAGTGAGGAGCTGGGGTGTGGCTCAGTGGTAGAGCCCCTGCCTAGAATCCCCCAGTGAGGGGCTGGGGTGTGGCTCAGTGGTGGAGCCCCTGCCTAGATTCCCCCAGTGAGGGGCTGGGGTATGGCTCAGTGGTAGAGCACCTGCCTGGAATCCCTCAGTGAGGGCTGGGGGTAGCTCAGCAACAGAGCAGTTACCTAATATGCTAGAGCTCATAAGTTCCATCACCAGTATCACAAAATAGTCCCCAAGAATCCCCTGAGGTGTCTTCACACTGAGGTCAAGGCTGGCATTCTAACGACAGTGAATAAATGACCCTGTGTGGGCTAGCCCGGCTCCTAGGCAAGGAGCTCTCTTTCTCTCAGTATTCAGAGAATACCAGAAAATAGCTGAAATATCAGATTAATTGGCACAAAGATGTGTCCGGGCCTTCTCCTTGATGGGGCACTGTAGAGGGGACTATATGGGGCCACTCAGTCAGCCCCAGGGTGACATCAGTCACTGGAGGCCTCACAGCTTCCCAAGCCCAGCTGTGTACCCAGAGCAGCCTCCCTGGAGACCCTGTGAGAGACAGATGGAGGAGCAAGGAGGAAGGTAGGGACAGATGGGAAGGTGAGGAAATGGGGAGGAAGGCAGGAAGACGGGCAGAATCCGGGAGGCAGGGGACAGAGAGGACGCGAGAGACTTCCCGGGACCGAGCCATTTCTGGACCCCACCACCTACACAGGGCTCTTCTCTCCCTCCCTACCAACTCCTTGCCTTGCCTCCTGGAGCAGATTCCTCCACTTTCCCAAGCCTTCCTGCTTCCCAGGACTCTGCCTCCCAGGGCTTCTTCCCAGGGCTGAGTTCTGTTCTTAGAAGAGAGATCTTTCATCCTCAGCAAATGGCTTCATTCAGGGAAAGAGTCAAGCCCTCCTGCAGACACCCAGGGCTCCCCCCAGACCTCACCACCGGGTGGAGCATCCCAGAGCTACCCAGCCCCACTTTGTAATAAATCATCACTACCGCTGGGGCCACCCAAAAACAAAAACAAACCGTACCTGAACTCCCTACCCCTGGGGCAACCCAGAACAAACCCTACCTGAACTCCATCCATTCAATGGCTAAAACCCACAGAGGATGTGGAAGAGGTTGTCCGAGGGCCTGCAGGACAGAGCAAGGTTTCTTCCCTACTGAGCAGAGCCAGCATCTTTCCCTGCCCTCCCCATATCCAGCCCCCTCCCCAGGCCAAGATGGCTCCATCCAGGACCCCAGCCTCCTAGCTCCCAGCCCCCCTCGCTGTGACACCAAAGCCCTCCGGTTCTGGCATTTCCCAAGGGTCAATTAAGATGTCTGGAGTTGATTAGACTGTGACACTGATGAAGCCCAGAGGTAATTAGCAAGTGGAAAAAAAAAGTTTTGATTAGTCCTCGGCATAATTCGCTCCAATTATTCAAAGTTCATGCCTGCAGGAGGTGGAATGCCCCAGGAATACTTATTTATATCCAGATTTTTTTTCCCACCAACTTTATGCATCTAGTTACTCTTTAGGTCTTGAACTTGTTTAGCTGGAGAGGTGGGCAAGGGGCCAGGCTGGGCCAGCCAGAAGCAGAGGGACTCAGCTGAGGGGCACAGGGTGTCTCGCTTTTAGGACAGAGCTTGGGGGGGTCCCCTCTAACATGCTCACTCTGTCATTCTGCGTTCAGAGGGTTTTGAGGAGTGTGGTTCAACCTCTGCCTTTTCTCTACGTGATCTTTACACCCCAGAAGGTAGGAGCCCAGACCCTTTATATAAGAAGCAAAGAGGAGACTGAGGTAGGTGAAGGCCAAAGTTAGGCAGAGGCAGACTTTTACCCCAGCCTTGCCTACATCCACCTCCACCCTCACCATTCTGATGATGAAGAGAATCCTTGCTAGAGCCTGAGGCCCGGATCAAGGCCCAAGTCCCTTCTTCTGGAAGTCATTGTGGTTTATGAAAAGGGGGACCATTGTGCTGGGCAAAAGGCAAGGTGACCTTTAAGCCCTGCTGTGGGTCATTGGCAAATACATTTCCCACACTGAGCCTCCTCCATACCCTCCTCTATAGGAAATAAAGATCAGAGGAAAGCCTGGGGTCTAACATGGGGGATGCCCTGGTGACTCCAGCTGACATGGAAGAATCCAACCTAGACATCCTGGGGTGTAGACAGTCATGAATGTTCCAAGAGAGGAAAGGTGAACGGGGGAGTGAGCTAGCTGGCAGGAGGGGAAAACACACATCACAGGAAGCATTTCTCATCATCAAGACACCACAGCCTGCGGACCACTGCCTAACAATGACCCAAGCCCTGTTGACTCTAGATCTGCCTTTCTGACGTCTGGTCACTGGCGGGTGAATCACTGACCCTGATCTGGCATTGGGATGTCCTGGACTGATACAGTGTTGCAAGGGTGAAGAGTCACATGTTTCTGTGTAACGGACTCTCTTAGGAACCCAGACACTCTTCTGGAACATTCTGGATCACAGTAACAGGTCTCAGCCAGCACCAGCATTCAGGCCAAGGGAGGTGGGTGCATGCTTGACTGAGGGCCTTGAAAGCCAGGGGAGCTGCCTGCTTCACATGTCGCGGGAGCAGAGTCCAGACTCACCTAAAACAGGCAAGGTGGCACACTCCTGCCCTCCCAGCTCTCAGAAGGCAGAGGCAGGAGGGTCTTCAGATCCAGACCCTGTCTCTAAAATAATAATAATAAATAATTTTCCACAGAACCTGCTTGAAGATCAGGAGTTCACACAGAGTGGAAGACTCTTTTTTTGAAACAGGATTTCTCTTGTGTAGCCCTGGCTTTCTCTGAGCTCTCTAGACCAGGCTGGCCTCAAATTCAGAGATCCACCTGCCTCTACTTCCTGAGTGTTGGGATTAAAGGCGTGTGTCACCACCACCTGGCTAAGACTCGTTATTTTAAGGCACTGGGTTCGGGTAAGTGGATAAATTGACATGGGTATGGAAAAGAAGAGCAAGCCTGCTCAGACAGGCCTGCATGGCCAGACCTGCACAGCCCCAACTCCCCAGCCCCACCCATCTCCCTGATCAAGTTCGCTGAGCTTCTGAGCCTGCCTGTGTCTTCTCTCAGGGCTGCCTGAGAGGCCACGCCTTTCTGTCCTCACGGGGGAGGGGGAACTGCCCCGCCCCTCCTCGCAGGAGCGTGCCTGTCAAGCCCGCTGGATAAGAGCTTCACAGCCTCTTTTCGTTTGAATTAATTGAGCCCGACCCAGCGAGGGCTCTGGCAGCTCCCGCCTTCGTGTACCGGCCTGCTTATTAGCAGGGTGGTTCTGAGAGGATTTGGTCCAGATTCTGCCCAATTAACGCTGTCCTGAGCCACAGAGGGGGAGCACAGAGACCGCCTGGCAGAGAGGCAGCCCCACCAAGATGAAGCAAGGAGGGCCCTTAATGTCCCCTTCGTGCTGGGTCCCACTTGGACACTGACCTGCTAGCCAATCCTTGCTGCTGCCCTGTACTCTTGCATCCTCAGTTTCCCCTCATGTAGATGAAGCAGCCCAGGAGATACAAAAATAGCACCATCAATTGTTTGTTCAGTGCATCCCCAGGGACAGGCCAACCAAGTCATTACCACCCTTCAACTAAATGAATCCCCCAGTTCAGGCAAATGATACTCATGAATCTTCATGCCCCTATCTTTGTGTGGACAGACGCTATTGGGGTGCCCAGGAGGGGGTAGCTGCAACTTATGGGTATGTTTCACTCTTCGAGAGGCTGAAAATGTGACCAAATTGGTCACAGAATTTATATTTCTCCATTAGCAGTCCACATAGAAGTGCCTGCCCATTGCCCTGTATCCTTGCTAACACTTGCTATAGTCAGACCTTTGGCTTTAGCCACAGGAGGGACTTGAGATCTCATTGTGGTTTTTACACATATTTCCTTAGTTATTCATAACATTGAGCAGCTTTAGTTTTTGCTTTTTTAAATAAGACCTTATTGTGCAGCTGGGCTAGCTTTCAACTCTCCAGCCCCCTGCCTCAGCCCCATGAACACTAAGTTGATAGGTGTGACCCAGCATACCTGGATTTAGTGAGAATCATCTTTTTGTGTGCTCATTTGTTTCCTTTTAAGAAATTAGTATGTTTCTGTTGTGCGCACATGCACACACACAGACACGGGTGCACGCGTGTGGAAATTCATGTGGAGGCAGGGGGGTTGACTTCAGGTGCCTTCTACAGCGTCTCTCTGCCTCATCTTTTGCAGCAGGGTCTCTCATTGAAACTGAGCTCACTGATTTCATTAGACTAGCTAGCCGGTGCACCCCAGAGACCTGCACGCCTCTTCCTCCCCCACCGTGGGGATTGCAGACGCATGACATCATGGCGCTTATGTGCGTGCTGGGAATCTGAACTCAGGCCCTGATGACTGCACTGACCCGTCCTCCCAGCCCCCTTGTGTTTCTGTAGTGAGTATCTGTGTAGACATTTAGAGCATTTTAAAAACTCAAGTTCTTAGTTTCCTGTTAATGAACTGTAAATGTTCTTTACATATTCAGAATGCAAGTCTTCTGTTGAATAAATATTTGGAAACATTTCTCCCTGTTGGTGGCTTCTGCTTCTGTGGGGGAAGAATCTTAGTGACTATGTTTCAGGGGACACAAGAAGATGAGATCTATCTCCCTGATCATCCAGGTCCCTAGTGGCCCCTCCATGTTTCCAGGTCCGCTGCCCTCTCCACTACTTGTTGACCCAGACTGACCTCTGATCTTTGGCTCTGGCCTCTTCTGTGGGACCTGGGGTTGAATGTCCCCGGCAGAAACACTCCTGGACACCCCACCACCACCACCAATAGCCACAGTTTACAAGCCTCCACCTCAGCGTTGTCTTCAGATTGAGATGTCCCGGCAGCATCTGCCTGCATCTATTACTTTCCTGTTGCGGTAGTAGAACACCTGGCAAGTGATGTAAGAGAGAGCTTACTTTGGCTCACAGTTCCAGGGTGGCCAATCCATCATGGCGACAGGAGCTTGGGGTGGCCGGTGCCATTACATCAGCAGTCAGGATGCAGAGACGTATAAATGCTGGCACACTGCTCACTTTCTCCTTTCTCTTTCATTTTATCCTAGCTTGGGGAACGGTGCTGCCTACAAGGACAGTGGGTCTTCCCACTTCAGGTCACTTGCTCAAGATAATCCTCCATCAACATGCCCAGAGCTTTGTCTCCAAGGTGATTTCAGGCACCATCCAGGGGACAGTCAATCTAAACCATCAGATTGGGCAAGCTCTCTGAAGCTCATGCACTTCCAAGCCCAGCATGTACCTGGTAGCCGGCCTCCATGAGACCCCTCCTCCTGAGGTTATGACCTCAGACTGTCAGTTATGATCTCAGAGATGACTGTCAGACTGTCATCTCTGGGTGGCAAGGTGTAGCAAGAATGAAGGGGTATGGAGAAAGAGCTATCAAGATGAGCAAGTGAGAACACCACTTGGGAGAAAGAGCTATTGGAAATCTCTCCCCACCTGGGCTACACACAAAAACAGATGGGAAGAAAGTCCATGATGTGCAGATGTGGGAGATGCGGGGGCTCTGGGTGTAAGTGGTGGTTAAGACAGACCCTCAGTTTTACTGGATCCAGAATCACCTAGCAGACAAGCTCCTGAGCATGCCCACAAGGGATTGTTCAGATTCTGAGTGAACTGAGGTGTGAAGACCCACCCTAAATATGGGTGGCACTGTCCCACGGGGTGGGGTCCCGGATTGAATAGAAAGGAGAAAGTGAGCTGAGCACCTGCATCCATCTCTCTGCTTCCTGACTGTGGATGTCATGTGACCAGCTGCCGCGTGTTCCTGCCGCCATGCCTTCCCTGCCATGATGGACCGTATGCTTGAACTGTGAACCAAAACCAACCCTTCCTTCCTTCCTTCCTTAAGTGGCATTTGTCAAGAATTTGTTATAGAGATGACAAGCCACACTGCCAGCCTCTAAAGGACTAGAATCACATGGCATAGGGTTTCTGAGCATCTTTCCCCATCCATCTTTAGCTCACAAGTACCTTTGCCTTTCTTAATAAACCTCCTCTGTTTTCATCACATTGTTCTGGGACACAAGAACCTGGACATCTCTGCAGGTGCCCTCTGAACTCAGATCTGAACAAAACGATGCTGCAGAAAGCAGAGTAACCTCCAGGTGAGGCTGCAAAGATGGGCATACCCTTTCCTGGGTGCGGAAGGCCCCTCATCAGGAGGAAGTCATGCCCTGATATGAAGACAGCAGTGAGAAGCTATGGCCCGCTGCCGCCAGCCACAGGAGAGCATGCGCCACTTTAGATGTAGGTCCTCTGGCCCCTTTGGAGTCCCTGATGATGTCACACAGTAACTCCTGGCTTCAGCCTCCGGCATGCAAGTCCCCAAGGCAGAACCACTCATCCGAGCCCCTCCAAACTGTTTCCTCCCAGAAGTTAGATAGGACAATGCACACTTATTGTTTATAATTTGCTACATTTTAGGCCAATTTGTGGTGTAATTGTAGGCAGCTGATATCCAAACCATTTGTTTTGTGAACCAAAATAAAATAACAACAGCCAAAATAAACTTCAAAATTAACACACACTTCAATGTAAATCTTCCTCTGACCCCATCTGCAGAAGGCAAGGCTAACTCATCTCCCGATATGATACTGAAGAGTGAGCCCTAGGGAATGGAGGACTGGCTGTGCTGTGGGTTTTTCCTCTGGGCATGACGTGTTCACTGTCTTGGAGAAGAGAGTACCTGGACCCTGTAGCCATGGCAACTAACTGATGGGAATAATACAGAGGTACCAGGTAGATGGTGGTGGTAATGAACTATTGACACATCCCAGTAGGAGGAGGGGAGTCAGGGCCCCTCACTAGGATTCCATCCACCACTCCCTCCTGCCCTCCTCCAGCTGCAAGCGATCTTGGAAGACACTAGAGCATACAGGAAGGGGAGGATTGATTAAAAGGGTACTCCGTGATGCAGTTTCCATGAGGTCATCATGGGTAGGACTTTGGCCTGACTCAGGGGTCACTCAGGTTCCTGTCAGTCATCCTTCAAGCATTCGCTGTAAGGAATTCCAGTAAACTCATTGGTTGGACTTGGTTGGGATTGTACTTTGATTTGTCACTGATGCCCTATCTGGGGTGAATAGGTGTTTGTTCAGATCTTTCCAGGAAAAGTTAATGTGACAACTGGCCTGTGGGGTTCCCGTGTCTTTAGGGGACCACTCGGGTTCTCCAGGTGAATTCTGCCCTAACAAAAATCCAGGTAGTTGCATAGGATTGGAAAAGGAGTTGATGTCAAGTTACCCTTCTGAGTGAGCCTAATTAGAAGAGAGAGAGGGATAGAGGGAGGGAGAGAGGGAGAGAGGGAGGAAGAGAGGGAGAGAAGAAAAGAAGGAGGAAGAGAGAGAGACCTTGTGACCACAGGATGGAGTGAGCATGATCAAGCCTTGAAGTGGAAGAGCAACTATGAGAGACAGCATTGCCCACCAGAGATGGCAAGATGGGGCCTTGAAGGGAGAGAAAACCTTCCCCTTGGTTGAGGAGAACTACCCCTGAGCTAGCAACTTTGTCAAACCATATACCAGCTTGCAAGAGACTGTCACAATCAGGATGTAGAGTGTTGACATTCCCTCACAGAAGGAGGAGCAAGAAGGGAGAGGCCAGGCACTCCTCACAGCCTCGTGTGTGCAATTCTGACCTAGTTGCTCATGGCCTCTTGAGGTACTGGAGTACATGGGGAAGGTTACCTGGGAGCTTCATATGTGTGGCTTTGGGAGCGCCATATTCTGCATTGAGTGTAGACTTTCTAGTATGGCTTTTTTAGGGTGACCTTGCTCTGTGAGCAAGCCCAGTAACCTCAGTAGTCCCCCAGGGGAGTTGTCCTAGCTAGGGTTACTATTGCTGTGATGCAACACCATGACCCAAAGCAAGTTGTGGAGGAAAGGGTCTATTGGGCTTACTCTTCTACATCATAGTCCATCACTGAAGGAAGTCAGGACAGGAACTCAGGTAGGGCAGGAACCTGGAGGCAGGAGCTGATGCAGAGGCCATGGAGGGGAGCTGCTCACTCACCTGCTCCTCATGGCTTGCTCAGCCTGACTTTTGATAGAACCCAGGACCTCCAGCCAGGGATGACACTATCCACAATGGGCTGGGCCCTACCCCATCAATCACTAAATTAGAAAATGTGTTACAGCTGGATCTATGGAGACACTCCTTTCAGATGACTCTAGCTGTGTCAAGTTGATGTAAAAGTAGCCAGCACAGGAAACATACTTTGGCTTGTCACTGGGACCTTACAAGGAGGGGTAGATGTTGTTTATGTCTCCCCAGGGTAGGAATTCTCCCAACACCTTCAAAATCCAAGACAAAGGGTGGCCCAGTGCTTAAAAATAGGCCCCAGCACCCATATCAGGTGGCTTACAACTATCTGTAACTCTAGTTCAGATGTCTACAATGCCCTCTTCTGGCCTCTGTGAGCACTGTACTCACCTGCACACATCCCCACACACATACACATAATTAAAAAATAAAAACTAAAAGAAAATCTAAAATCTTAGGAGGAGCCGAGAGAAGCTCGAAGGGGGACAGGGAGGGAGAGAGCTACCACATCCAGCATGATGGGGGCCCTGGAGGAAGAGACAAGCCCTTCATTTTCCATTCAGAAAACATGAACAGAGGGAATTTTCTGACTTGCATTAATGTTCAGGGAGTGTTGGGAGCTCCACACCATGTGACTTAGTCTGTCTGATCTACACAACAAGGAGGGCAAACCACAGACTTATTGGTGGGGCGGTTCAAGGCCACAGCATAGCAATAAATGCTTTATCTCTGTCTCAAAGGGAACTTCAGGAGCAGGGGATCCCTATTTCTGGAGAAGTTGGAGGGTCTATGGTCTAACAGGAACCAGAGCTCATAGAAGTCCCTTCCATAGAAGGGTCCAGACAGCTGCAGGAGCATGTGGTAGCTTGTGATTTTCACAGCTGGCTGTACAACCTGTCTTGTGGGGACACTCTACTCTTTCAAGGTAGCTTTGGCCTTCCTTCTACTGATCACTGGGGTCTGCCTTCTATTTTGTAAGATCTTGGATCTCAGGGTTTGGGGGTGGGACATGGAAGCAGATTGTCCTTTGGAGCAAGAAATTGAGCAGGAGAAATATTAAGGCCATAGAATGCATAGCACAGTGAGTGTTCTGAAGAGAGTTCTGACCCATGAGGCAATGAGGGGCTCGCCTCTGTCTGGGTTTCCTCTCTATTGTGGTGATAAAGTACCTCGACAAAAAGCAACTTAATGGAGAGAAGGGTTTCTTTCAGCTCACAATTCTGGGCCATAGGTCAGCCTTTGCTGCAAGGGAGTCAAGACAGGCCAGCCTTTGCTGCAAGGGGGTCAAGACAGGCCAACCTTTGCTGCAAGGGAGTCAAGACAGGCCAGCCTTCGCTGCAAGGGAGTCAAGACAGGTCAGCCTTCGCTGCAAGGGAGTCAAGACAGGTCAACCTTTGCTGCAAGGGAGTCAAGACAGGCCAGCCTTCGCTGCAAGGGAGTCAAGACAGGCCAGCCTTCGCTGCAAGGGAGTCAAGACAGGCCAGCCTTCACTGCAAGGGAGTCAAGACAGGTCAGCCTTCACTGCAAGGGAGTCAAGACAGGTCAGCCTTTGCTGCAAGGGAGCCAAGACAGGAGCTAGAAGCAACCATTCACATCACATCCACAGTCAAGAGTGGACAGCAATGCATGTATGCTTGCTTAGTACTCAGATAGCTCTCTCTATTCTTATACAGTATGGGATCCAAACCCAGTGGAATGGTGTTACCCACAAAGGGTAGGTTTTCTGTTGTTGGTTTTTCTTTTTATGATTTTACTCTTTACTCTTTGTCCCCCCACCCCCACCCCAGCTCTCAAATAAATACACCTGTGGAGACGACGTCTTTCTATAAATGCCCAGCCTTTGCTTGGCTTGTTTCTTACCAGCTTTTATTAAATTATCCTGACTACCTTTTGCCTCCAGGCTTTTACCTTCCTCTATTTCTGTGTACTTTATCTTTCCTTCTTAGTCTGTGTCTGGCTGTGTTGCTGGGTGATTGGCCCCTGATATCCTCTTCTCCTTCTCCTTTCTTGGTCTCTGATCCTTTCTCCTCCCAGATTTCTCCTCCAGTTTATTCTCTCTGCCTGCCAGCCTCACCTATCCCTCTCTCCAGCTTCGTCATTGACTGCTCAGCTCTTTTTTAGACCCAATCAGGTGTTGTAGACAGGCAAAGTAACACAGCTTCACAGAGTTAAACAAATGCAACATAAAAGAATGTAACACATCTTTGCATCATTAAAACAAGTGTTTCATAGCAGAAACAAGTAGAGCACATCTTAAAATAATATTCCATGACAGTCTTTCCACTTTAGTGAACAATTGTCAAGACATCTCCACAGGTCAACCTGACCTAGGTAGTCTACCATTCATCTTCTCTTCCTAGGTGATCTCAGCTCGTGTCAAGGTGATATTTTAAAACTTACTTTCAAAACTTAATCACTCATTCATATAGGTTTCAAAGAGAGGAGGGCGGTCCCAAGGCATGTAGTGAATGAATAACCCATAGCATGTTTACAGTCAGGTTCTCTCTATTCCCCCGTGTGAGATAAGGGATCAGTTAACATGTGTCCTTATCCAGGGTTGTCACCTGTAGGGACTGACAGCTTTGGGTGCTCAGATAAACTTCCTTTGTGGAGATGGGAACCATGAACTCACAGAAGGTCACAATAGGTCTGAGAGAGACAGAGAGAGACTGCTGCCAGTGAGCAGGGCCTGAGTAGCCCAAAGCCCAAACCTAATACAACTGACCCTGTCAAATATAGCACAGCATAAGGGATGTCCTCGATTTCTTAAAAATTCCCTGCAGGACCTATAAGATGGCTCAGCAGGTAAAGGGGCTTGCTGCCAAGCCTGATAACCTGAATTGGATTCCTGTAACTTATGTGGTAGGGGGAGAGAACCAACTCCAGAAGTTGTCTTTTGACCCCTTCCTGTGCACCACAACACACACACACACACACACACACACACACACACATCCAATAAATAAACGCAATAATATTTCAGCAAATAAAAGAAGATGCCGCGGCTTCAGTTTATTCCCAGGGTGACGAGCAGGGCCACCCACCAGCCACATGCACCATCTCTGAGTAGAGTCCAAGCTCCTGTCTTGCCTACCGGCCAGTGAACCCTGGGGTGAAGACAAGCCTTTCCCACCAAACCCTGTTCATGTTATAGATCAACAAGGGACATAAACCAACATCCAAAGCCATTCAAGCCATTATATTCCAGCAATTCATATGTAGCAGGTATGACCCGGATGCATGTGGCAGCCAGACTTGGTCTCTATGGGCAAGCATTACAGTTCAATCATTTCTTTTCATCTATATTTATTTATATATTTAGTGTGTGTGTGTGTGTGTGTGTGTGTGTGCAAGCATGCTGGGATGAGGACATGCATGAGTGTGTACGTGCATGTGGAGGAGAGATGTCAACCTTGAGTAATGTTCCTTAAGAGTCAACCACCTTGTTTCATGAGACAAGGTCTCTCACTGGCCTAGAGCTTGCCGATTTTGCTGGATGAGCTGGCCGGGGACCTGCCTGTCTCTACCTCCCCAGTGCTAGAATTTCAAGCACACAGCGTCATGTCAGTTTTTTATATGTGAAGCTATGGAGTGAACTCAGGCCCTTGTGCTTGCATGGCAAGCCTTTTTTTTTTTCCTAAGCCAAGTTATTCCCAGGCCCTGATGTAATCGTCTGTTTCTTTTTAAAGCAATTTTTAATGTTCTTATGCTATTTATTTATTATATATGTGTACACATGAGTCTGCCACACTGTGTGTAAGGAGGTCAGAGGACAACTTGAGGGAATCAGATCTCTGCTTCCACTGTGTGGATCACAGAGATCAAACTCGGTCCACCAGGCTTGATGGTCAGCACCTTTACCTGCTGAGACTTCTGGCTAGCCTGTGATGTTACCGTTTAGATATGATACGGCCCTTAAAGTCCCACATGTTGAAGGCTCAGCAGCCTCTAGCCCACACTCCTTTCATGATGCACTGGGCCACCATGAACTCAAAGCATGGTCTGAAAGCTTGGGAACTACAAGCCAACATGAGCCTTTTCCCTTGTTAAGTTGATTGTCTCGGGTATTTTGGTACAGTGGCAGAAGGCTAATTCACATGGGTTTCTGTATGCAAGCATTTAAGCTGGTCAAGTGTGACTATATACAGACTATAGATACAATGGATCATGTGAGTGCACCTGTTCGAATGACTGCACACCTGTGTGTGCAGTTACACATGTGTGCATGCGTGTGTCTAGAGGTCAGAGGACAATCTCAGTTGTTATTCCCCAGGAGCTGTCTACCTGGTTTTTTGACACAGTTTGTCACTGGTTGGAGCCAACTCGGTAGGCTTGGCTGCCTGGCCAGTGACCCTAGGCATCTGCCTACGGCTGGCTCTGCAGTGCTGGAGTTACAAATATGCACCACCACACCTGGCTTACTTTTATGCAGGTCCTGGGTGTTCACGGTTGCACAACAAATACGGTACCAACTGAGTCACTCACTCCCAGCCCCTCAGACTTCTCCAAAAGCGTCTACAAATGCCTCTGAAATACATTGTATCGGTTGCCTGAAAGAGCTTCTTTAGGAGGACCTCCCTGGTAAGAACCGCCTTTGAGGAGGTCCGTCTGGGCTCTTACTGTTTCCGTTCAATAAACACTTAAGGCCACAATATTTACACGGTTGCTAACGTGCCCACTCCTGAGCGTTCTTAGAAACCTCTTTAGATACAGTCTGCAAATACTGCCACATTCCTCACATGCAGTACCGAAATCATCCCAGGAGTCCTTGCTTATCCACAGATGCCAAGGATGGAGTGAGGAGACTCTTTCCCAGCCTCTGAACAAACAGATAATTCTGGAAGCTTCTTAGAAATACTAGTTTCTGTTAGGAGTAGTTAGTCAGGCCTGAGACCCCCAGGAGTTCACCATTGTCAGCTTGCATTGTTTTTCTCTTTTATTTCTTTTTTTACATGGTAAGCAGGGTTGAATCATATGCTAGGGAGTTCCTCCACCACTGAGCCACACCCCCAAACTCTTACCAGGTGATTCTAGGCAGGTGCTCTATCTACCATTGAATCATGCCCTCCGGGCCTCACTGGGGGATCCTAGGCAGGTGCTCTACCACTGAGCCACACCCCAGCCCCTCACTGGGGGATTCTAGGCAAACAAGATACTGTTGAGCTACACCTCCACCCATATTAACTTTTTTAAAAATACAGTTTATTAATTTAGTGTGTGTGCCGTGTCGCATGTGCTGAGGTCAAAGGACAAACTGCAAGATTTAGTTCTCTCATTCTACCACATAAATTCTATGGATTAAACTCAGGTCTTAACAGTAAGTACCTTTCCAGGCTGGGCCATCTCACTGGCCTTTTAATTTTTCTACTTGGAGATGGTGTCACCAAGTTGCCTAGGCTGACCTTGAATTGATGATCTTCCTGACTCAACCTCCACAATATCTGGTTGCTAGAATGGCAGACTTCTACCACCAACCATGTCTGCATATCTTTTTACTTATTTGTTTCTTGTGTTTGTAGGCTCCAATAAAGTTTTTCATTTTTGTTCTTTTTTCTCTTTGTGGCTAGTGTTTCTGTGTTCTGACATCTGGGACTCATCAATAATCTTCTGGGTTCCTACAGCTTGGGCAGGCCCACTTACCAGCTCTGCCATCTGGGACACACACAATTTGCCCCATAGGTTCAGGCAGGCTCCACTCTGTACCAACTGCTGTCCTTGATAGTGTCCCACAGCCCTGGCATCTCCACTGCAACTGAGGCCGAACCGACGGCCTCTCCTGTTCAGGGAGACTCTGGCCCTGCCACACAGCGACAAGCCTCAGCTTCTCTCCATTACCTCTTCATATCTTCCAAATCAGCCCCTTGTGGGAAATTCTCACACTATATGTCAAGTCTTGCTGCCAGCTCAATGTGCAGCCTTGGGCCTCTCACTGGACTACAGCTTCTCTGTGCTGACTCTAAGTTCCCTTAGAACTTACTTCCCAGAAGATTTTGCCTCACTGATGCTGAGTTGTTGCTTGTTTTTTTTTTTTTTCTTTCTTAATCACAGTTGGTTTTTCAGCCCCAGCTAACCAGCATTGATTTTTCCCAGTAAAGCAAACATTTCACTTCAGTGGTGCTGAGCTCTTGTTAATTACAGCTGACTCTTCAGGCTTAGCTGATCAGAAACACAGGTTCTTAATTCAAAATATCCCACAAATAGCCTTGTTAGTGTCTTTGAGGGACTCTGAAACTTCCCAAGCTGGGTCTTCATTGTCTGTACTGCTCTCAGTGTTAACTTCCGAGTTCCCACAACGGCTCAGTAAGCTCTGAGTACTCAATGGTTTCTCCAGC
>PVIU01027064.1:0-21071 GCA_004026605.1 Ondatra zibethicus | reverse complement strand
TCTGCTCCTGGCAGCACCAGCTACTTCAAGAGGAAGATGGGCATCGAAGAGGCTCCTTATGGAGTTTGCAAGAAACTCCTTATGGAATTGGGCAAGAAACTGCTCTTGCCTGGACTGTTGCATAAACTGGACACAAAGAACCCGCAGAGAGAGGACTGCTGAACTTGCCTAAAGGTGAGATGATCCTTCAGGGTTCCTGCTTCATGAAAGAGTCTACGAGACATTCTGCAGGACACAGAAGAAAGTGACTGAACTGTCTTTAAATTTTCCTGCTTCATGGAAAAGTCTCCTGGATACTATGGGCCTGTAGGCTGAAGATGGATGCCCCAACGGTACAAAGGAACTTTGGGTGACTGTCCAGGCAGCGAGATGTCTCTGTCATTTTTAGAGTTTAGAAGTTCCTTATTACTTGTTTACTTAAGTAATATTATATCCTTCTGGAGTCTTTGATGGAGTTGAAGAATAGATAGATAGTTATAGTTTACCTTAGTTATGATAAAAGATAAAATAGGTTGTAACTGTAATTCTTGCTTGATAAGTTTTGTTATGTAATTTTACTATGTTAAAGTTAAAGCCTTTCTTTTTTGTTTAAATAGAAAAAGGGGAAATGGTGTAGGAGGGTCTTCTATTTGTGTATTGCCCTCATTGGTTAAATAAAGAAAACTGCCTTGGCCTTTTGGTAGGACAGCCCTTAGGTGGGCGGAGTAGATAGAACGGAATGCTGTGAGAGAGAAGGCAGTGGAGCAGACGCCATGCTTCTCCAGCACAAGATGGACATTGGTTAGACTCATGCCTGTAAGCCACAACTCAAGTGGCGATACACATTAATGGAGATGGGCTAAAATAATATGTGAGAGTTAGCCAATAAGGGACTGGAGATAATGGGCCAGGCAGTATTTCAATGAATACAGTTTCCGTGTAATTATTTCAGGTACACACCAGGAGCCAGGTGGGACAGAACAAGGGGCCCGGTGCTGGGAACACAGCCCGAGCCCCTCAATACAACAGGTGTCACATATCTGGGGTGGGGGAGGTGATCTTAGAGCTTACAAAAGACAAGTATTTCTTGTGTACTCCCCCGATATCCTCAGCTGTGACATTCACCTACAAGTTGCCCAGCGGTAAGTGGTTTAGTCAAAGCCCCAGGGATATGGACGCACGGTTTGACAGGGAGGAGATTGGAAGGCAATGAACTATCCCACTGAGCAAAGAAGTGTTAAGGAGCCACGGGCCCTATCTGAGGAGTCTGGGAACAGGAAATTCACCAGAAAACAGGGACCCTGAGGAAAGAAGTCAGGCGGCAAAGACAAGGCTCCCTCTGGGTCAGTTCTTCGTTCCACTGACAACTGTCATTGTTCACCAATGCAGACTTTCAAAAGCTGAGGACAAGAGGAAAGATTTGGGGGCTGGAGCTCACCTGGGTAGACTGGGTGGCACCTCTGCCAGCCTTGGCTCCGTGCAAAGGGATGCTGCAGGCTGCCGAGATTAGGCCTCTTGTAATAAAATCAGCCCTGCAAGCCATTCCGGAGACTCACGATAGGGATCACTACCCAAATTAATTTGCTAGCAAATAAAGAATGGGATGCCAAAATCAACAAGAGAGGGCCGCCAGCTGGTAGGCTGCAAAGCTTCTGTTTCCCTTTGTTTTGGAGGTTGCAGCTTGGGTTTTCCTAAATCACAATGACTTAATTTTTCTCATGGTATTTATTTGGGGACTTTCATAATAAAATTTTTATTTTTGAGTTTAATGTTTTTCATCTTTAAATGATAATTTTTCAGCTTGGTAGGTTGCAGGGTGGTATTTTTCAATACTGTAGAATGAACGGTTATGCCAGGTAGTTGGCACAGTCTTCACCTCGCTCACACAGTTGCCATTTTTTAAAATTAACTTTTCAAGTTAATATTGAAAGTAAATTAGTTTCATTATACTGTTTTCTTTTTCTTTTTAGGTTTTAATATTGCATGTGTGCGTGTGTGTGCGTGTGTGTATGTGTATGCATGTGTATGCATGCATGTGTGTGTGTGCATGTGTGGGGGTCTGTGTGTATGTGCATGTGTGTGTGTGTGCATGTGTGTGTGTGGTCAGCGGACAACTTCGTGGAGCTGGTTCTCTCCTTTCACCTTTATGTGGATCTGGAGATCAAGCTTGGGTGTTTGCCTCGTGAAGCGTGTGCTGGTGCCCACTGGGGCATCCTGCCAGCCCTCACACAGCATTCTCACACATCTGCATCCTCATACTTTGTCCCCCTTGCCCTCTCCCACACCACTTTCCTCTGTGCTTCATGCCACACTGGTTTTGTCCTCTCTCAAATAGTTTCCTTCTCTGTTTTTATGTCACATGTATGCAAGTCCTCTCATTTCCTCCTTCCCCTAATATCTCTTACTCCATCCTGATGATTCCTCTTCTGGTTTCACAGGTACCCCATGTGGTGGTGTGAATGTAATTGGCCCCCAAAGGCTCATAGGGAGTGACACTGCTGGGAGGTGTGGCCTTGTTGGGGTAGGTGTGGCCTTGTTGGGGTGAGAAAAGATGTAGTATTTGTCTTTTCAAGTCTGGATTATATTACTTGATATGATGATTTCCGGTTCCATCAAGTTACCTGTAAATGTTATAACTTTTTTTCCCTTTTAACTGAGTAAAATCTCATGTTGTGAATGTACCATGTTTCACAACCTATCCTTATGACTGAATAAAATCCCATGTTGTGTGTGTACCATGTTTCACAGCCTGACCCTATGACTGAATGAAATCCCATGTTGTGTGTGCACCATGTTTCACAGGCTGTCCTATCGTCTGTTTGGACAGCTAGGCTGGTTGGTTTCTCAGCTCTCATCAACAGTGCAGCTGCAGACATGGGTGTGCAGGTGTCCCTGTAATGTGTTCCCTGGAAGTCCTCTGGGTGTCGCTCCCTTGAGAAATAGGACATGGGTACTGCAGAGACAACTCAGCGGTTAAGACCGTGTGCTATTGCGCCAGAGGACCCGGGTTCAGTTCCTAGGACCCATATCTGGCAGCTCACAGCAGCTTGTAAACTCCAGCACCCAGACACACATATACACAAATAAAATAAATCTGTAAAAAGTAAATAAAATATAGATATTCTGTTTCTAACTCCAGAGGTTCCTTAGACTTAAATTTAGCAGCACTGGGCCCCTGTCTTCCCCAGCAGCTGGCACCTGATTACATGAGTACTTTTAGTGTTGCTTAGGGTGAAAATCTACAGTCAACTCCATGGCTCAGCCCACAAATCAGGGGAGGGAAGGGCACTCGGAACCCTGGGTAGTCATCAAATAAAGTTCTGTGTCCTTGGAGTGAGTACTGAACTGAGAGGAAGTGAAACTGAACCCTAGAATCAGGAGTCTTGGGAGAGGGCTATTCTAGGCAGCACGAAGCATCTACCTCCCTGAAGGCCCAGACACTGGGGAAGACAGAGCCCAAGGAATTCCAGTTAGGACAATAGAATCCATTGCTGTGCACCAAAGCATCTCATTGGCCATGTTTGCCCATTTGTTTGGGCTTCCACCACTCGGGGTCTCCTGAATCTCTTCTTATGGAGAAGGTCACGCTTATCACAATGAAGAGCATCAGTGCAGGGTCCCTATAGCCATCTGACTAGGATTCCCAGAAACGTGCGAAAAAGACTTCAGAGAGTGGCCACCCTTGTCTCACTCAGATTGTAGAGAAATGCTTTCAGGGTTTTTGCTAGTTACCACAATGGTGACTATACCACAATGGTGACTATACCACAATGGTGACTATAGCTTTGTCATATACATGTCTGTCACGTACGTATGTATGTACATGTGCATGCATGCGTGTGTGTGTATGTATTATGTCCACCACGTTGAAGCTTGCATCTTCTGTTCTTTTATACTGAAGGGATGTTGAACTTCATTGGAGACCGTCTCTGCATCTGTTGAGACAGTCATGTGATCTCATCCTCCAGTCTGTTGACTGCTGTGTCTCACAGTTTCTCTCTGAAACTGAGCCCTGCCACTGTACCTGGATCACAGAGGCTGAGAAGACAGGCTGCTCCTTCACCGTCCACCTGCCTATCACCAAGGCTCACAACCGGGTTTGAGGTCGTGGGGGTCTTTGAATGCATCCTGAGGGTGGGATTCCCATCTCTCACCTGACTTCCGTTTCCGTTCCACTGGTCAGGGAGTTGAAGCTCTGTTCAGCTTGCTTCTTATCAGTACATTGTTTTCCTCAGCACTTTCCAGTTATCTTTCTGCTTCCTTGGTGAATTCCCAAGACTCTTCTTTGCTTCCTGTCTTGGCAAAAAATCTGACTCCTTTGCCAGGTCACACAGATGCAGTCTCTAGTAATCAACTTAATGCTGCTTCTATCATGGAGTCCTCCTTGAACCACCAGCCTCCTAACAGCATGCCAGGACAAGATACAAGACAGACAGAGACTATGGGATACAAGACAGACAGACAAATATCCATAGCCTCTGTCTGTCTGTCTTGTATCCATAGCTTTTGTCTGTCTGTCTTGTATTCATAGCCTTTGTCTGTCTGTCTGTCTTGTATCCATAACCTCTGTCTGTCTGTCTTGTATCCATAGCCTCTGTCTGTCTGTCTTGTATCCATAGCCTCTGTCAGTCTGTCTTGTACCCACTTGACAGTAAGTGGGGATCTCCAGAATTTATCATTTAAGGGGAGGAGAAACAGCAAAATAAATGGAAATGCTGGGCACCTTGTAAAAATTATGAAACCTTTCAAGAGAGCAAGAGCAGAGTGGATCCCTTGGGAGGACAGGCTGCCGAGTAACAGTGAAGGACCCTGGATGTCTCAGTGCAGACAAGCAAATCCTTCCACCCTTGACTTTAGAACTTGTCATGCTGGAGATACTTGAGTTCTCTAATTTGGAATTTCTCTAGTTTCAGAGAAGTGCTTTAGATCTGAACTCTGACTTTAATAAAAAGCTGTACATCCAGAAGCAAATAGTCAGGAGGCAGATGCTTCATCACCACAGATTCTTCAAAATCTGAGCTGATCCTGTGACAATGGGGCTCTGTCCTCTGGAATCCACAGTGACCTGGCTTCAAGAAGGCTTTGCTCTCCATTTGCATTCGGATCCTGCATTTGCATACCTGACTTTATATTCATGCTATGAGATATTTGGACAGATTGTCATGACATGTATCTGTTAGGATTTGACATTATGTCAACATGAAGTACCATCTCAATGAACAACATTTAATTTTCAATATGTTATTTCTCAAACCATATTCCACAGAGGTGTTCTTGGGGTGTCCCAAGTCCCAAGTTAGGGAAACATTGCTTTAAGTCTTGCTCAAATTCTGACATGAAGGTTTTGAAGCCTTGATGATTACTAGAGAGATCTGGGTGTGTCCTCTTGACTGCATGCCAGGAATACAGTCTGTTGATTAAAATATTGCAACTGATTGGGTGTGGAGCAAGGGCAATATTACTAACAGTGGTGGGTTTGAGTGTATCTGGTCTCAAACATTTGTTCTCAGTCCTTTGATAGGGGATGAATAAGAAAAATAACCAACGATTGGAAATTGACAGTGTTTTGTTCCTGCAAAGGATCCAAAAAGAGGCCACGGGCAGCACAGAAAATGTGAAATTGGGATTTAGAAGGGGAAATTCCTTAAACCCATGGCCTCTCTGCCTGCACAGACTCTGTGCCTGGGCCTTTCCCTGTCATCCACACTTGGATATGCATCTTACCTGAGAAGACAATGGAATGACCTTTTACCACAGAGCAAAATGATGCTCTTCCAAGTAACTTAGCTCATTCTCAGTGTTGCCAAGAGCAGTGTCTGGTCTGATGGCAGGTGACGGGGGACACGAAGAGTCATTCCAGAGCCAGTGAGGGCACTCTTAAGGTGAAGGAGGCAATTAAAATGCAATCCCAGGAAGAGCTCAAATACAGTCTGTCTCCTACTGATGAATCGCTTCTAGAGTTAGTGTTTCACCATGGAAGGTGTCAAACCATGGTTGAAATAATGAAAATAAGGCACTAGGAAAATTGTGCCCATCAGCTAAGTTTAGGAACTGGTGCGGGAGAATTGTCTGTATTCTGTCTATCATGATTTAAATAAATGCTGATTGGCCATTAGCCAGGATGTATAGATGGGACAACCAGACAGGAAGTAGAGGCAGAGCAAGAAGAATAGGAGAATTCTGGGAAGCAGGAAGCTCTCTCGGCATTCATTCCAGGCCACCGAAGAAGCAAGATGTGACCTGCTCTGCTGAGAAAGGTACTGAGCCATATGGCTAACACAGATAAGGATAATGGGTTAATATAAGCTACAAGAGCTAATAAGAAACCTGAGCTAATGGGCCAATCAATTTATAACTTAATGCAGACTCTCTGTGTGATTTTCCTTGGGACCTAAATGGCTGGGGTGA
This sequence comes from Ondatra zibethicus, assembly GCA_004026605.1. NCBI lineage: Eukaryota > Metazoa > Chordata > Mammalia > Rodentia > Cricetidae > Ondatra > Ondatra zibethicus. Next base: position 14,684 of record PVIU01027064.1, on the reverse strand, counting down.
CCTGGGCAGGACAGAAACCAAACTGGCCCCTCACACTACAAGGAACTAACATGGCTTCCTGAGTGACCAGCTTCTCATACAGTACACAATAGAATATTGCTATTTGTTTGAAAAAAATGCATTTGAAGCATCAATTTTCAAAAGAACAGACATAAAAGCATCTGGGGTCACTTTATGCTTTTGCCAGATGCAGAACAGGATGTCCTCTCCATTGAGGGTGGTGGATGCTTCCCTCTGGCTTCACAAGGGGCAGCATGTGGCTTGGTCATGCTGACTGGGGAGAGACCATGGGTGGCATCTTTGATGTCTGACCTCAAATTGTTCAATCAAACTATTTTCTTGTGATAGTAAATCTTATGTGCCAATCTGGAAGTGTTTAGAGAGAGGTTAAGTCATCTGGTGAGAGAAGAACATTGTACAGGATAGTGTAGTTTGGATCCTCCACGCTCCCTATAGGTCTGATGTCCCCCACAGGATGCACCACATCCTCGGAAACCAGAAGGCACAAGGAAGCTTTCCTCTGGCCTGTGTTTCTGTGTGTTGACCTCTAACATAATGTGAACCAGTCACACGCACACGCACACGCAAACGCACACGCACACACACGCGCGCGCGCGCGCACACACACACACACACACACACACACACACACACACACACACAGAGTTCTCCTGGCCTCCTGAGTTGAATCCTTGAACACCGTGCATACACATGCTTTGCTCAGTGGGGAGAGTTGGGCTTTGCTTCCTTTCAACACAGTGAGTCATCCCTTAGTGAAGCTGAAATAGATAAATGCCCAAGACAATGGGTTCAAACCTGACTTCTACCTCTTGGGCAAAATGTTTAATTATTTTAAATCTCAGTTTCCTCATCTTTAAGGTCACAATAATAAGAATGCCTACCCCACAGGATTGTTGTAAGAATTGGGTTGATGCAGGCAAAGTGTTTTCGCATGGGTCTAGTACTCAGTAAGTCTTTATCCCAGTTAACCCAGACCAGAAATATGTTTGCTGGAACACAGAAGAGTTAAATCATTATGGAACAACATTAATAACTACCATGTTTTGTTATCAGTACTGTAGGGTGTGACCAACCTTACTTCGTTTCTTTGCTCAGGGAAAAGGGTTCACTCAATACTGGAAATGTGCTTTCTTCTGCCAAGGATCCTATTTCTCTCAGCTGGCGGAGATTATAGGTTCCCGTGCTTTGGTAGCTACAGCTCTGACTCACGGGCTCAGCAGCAGGCAAGCAGATAAATAGAACTGCACATCTCGGATAGATATTAGGGAGCTAATATCTTCCTGTGAAGCTCACCTATGGTAATGATGAGGAAGAGTTAAAATGTAAATGTACAATTATTGACTAGCTTTCTGAGGTCATGCCTGGTGTATTTCATTCTGAACTTCTTGCTCAATGCCTTTCAAATCTCTCTTGCTAAATTTGGTTCCTTGGAAATTATTCCTCCAAGTCAGAAAATTGGCAGTCAAGTAAATTTCATTGGCCTTTAGATCATTGTGTTTTTTAACTTGTAATTTTCCACTGCTCTCTGTTCTCCATTGACTTTTCCATTGCAGGCAACATTACATGTGGGTTAGCAGCATTGATCGTGACCCATGATACAGATTCCCCTGTCAAGAGCCAATCCGTTAGGTAGGGATCTTTCAGGAATGAGTAGACTATGTCTGTCCATTGAAGAATGCTATGTATAGACACACAATGACAATTATAAATAACTTAAAAACCTATGCAGAGACAATGCTTCTCAGGTGCATTGAAAGTGAGCTTTCTTTATTTCTAACAGCTTACATCTATCACGGGTAAGTAGCTTATGAGAAAGTTCTCAGTTTGGTCAATTTAAAAAAGGAAGCATATAACACAGGGGAGAGAGAGTGGGAAATCAAAGCACAAAGGCAAAGAAGGTAAATAACAGAAAGTTAGAAGGGTATGCCCTGAGTTTGTTTGGATGTATTTCAGACATCCAAGTGGAGGGGTCAAGACACAGTTGGAAACAGAAGTCTAAAGTTTAGAGAGAGGTTGAGGATGGACACACACATTGGAGAGTCATCAACACACATGATAATTAAAAGTAAGCAGTAGAGAGTGCTACCTAGAGAAAAACTAAGGAAGAAAAGTGGGTCAAGAGCTGACCTCTGTATGTTTTGAGGAGATGGGACATTAGGACCGTTGAGACATGCCTTGGGGGTTGAGATGGTTGGAACTTGGCCATGAAGAAAGTACAAAGGAATGGCTTATGAATTCCAGTAATGTAGTGGCATTTCATTTATATTTTAATAAATAAAGCTTGCCTGAGGATTCATAAAGTAAAACAACCACACTGGACAGCCTTACAGACAAGGCAGGGGCACACACACCTTTGGTCCTAGTAGCCACACTAGTTGCCATAGAAACTGGGCAGTAGTGCCTTTAATCCTAGTGGTGCACACTTTTAATCCCAGAACTACAGAGGATTATAAAACAATACCCAATGTGGGGCTCAAACCCACAACCCTGAGATTAACAGTCTCTATTGTTGTTATGAAAGATATATGAATTCTTATGAAAAATATAAGAATTTTGCCTAGACTACAAAAATTTGAGTTTGATTTTAGACAAATGATAGCTATGTAGGTTATAATACAGATAATAAATAGAGTCAATAAACAACCAGAGCAGCAACTGGAAGTGATCTAGACCAGAATCCATGGAGATACATGTTAAAGGAAGTTGATATTCATAGAAGCAGCCCTTCTCTTTCTCCTTCCTAGTCAGCTAAGATATGAACAAGAAGCTCTCTCTAGCTCTGACCACCGTGGAGCTGATATAATGCTTGCCCCATGGACTGTATTCTATTAAATCAATAACCAAAATATGCCTTTTGTCCACTAAGATGCTTCCTTTCATAGCAACAAAGAATGCAAATAATAAGAAAATTGGAACCAGGAGTGGGGTTGTTGATATAAATTTGATGTAGTTTTCAGAACTTTGGGACTTATTTACAAGAGGGATGAAGAAAGTTTGAGATTATAGGCTGGAGAATCCCTTTAATGCTGTAAATTGATTATAAACCATATATGTGTATTAATTATAAAAAGGCATAGTCTGGGCAGTTTGTTTCCCCCCTAGAGTAGAACACAATGAGTTTTTTTATTCAAAGAAACTATCAGACAATCAATATGCCCACAAAGGGAAGAATCAAGGAGCAATCTCCAATAAAATCAACCAAAAGGGCAACATTTTATTTTATAAATGACTAATATATAAAGGTAGTAAATAAATTATGAAATTATATTAATATTAAATATTGGGGACCATTTTAATAAATATTTAAAAATCAGATCTTTAAAGCTAAGGTTATACATTTGTGACATGGATGATTACCACATTCATAAAGGGATAATGACTTAATAATAATGAAGAACAAGGAAGGAAGAAAGTGTGTTGATACATTAAAAACAAACCAACAGTGTATCCTGAACAGAGGGTTTATACTTGGAAGACTTGAAGGAACTCTTGATTTATGTCCAATGGGCAGTAGGATGCCACCTATCAAAGAGAGATCCTGGATTCTTGAATGAACCAATACAATGATTTATTTTGCCCAAATCAGTGAATTTATGAATCATTTACTCTAAAACTATTCTGTTTTGTTTTACAGAGAAAATTTGGAAATCAGGAATGTTCTGGAATGATGAGGCTCTCCACACCAAGACTGAAAGCTCAGCCCAGCACTAGTCCATCCAGTTCATGCTGTGCAACTCCCTTGGAGCTTGTTTTTATTGTTAGTTCTTATCAGTTTCCATATTTAGTGAACACACACTTAACTGCAAAGCTGTCATAATAAAAGCTCTTATAGTGCCTCACGTGCAAGCATCTTTCATGTGTGCTAGGCATTTTCAAAAGCTTAATAATCTGCATCAGATTTGCGTCATCTTGTTTAAACAAAGGCGATATTGACCATACCACCTACCGAGACAGGCTTTGAAAAATTGTAATAATTTTTGCAGCTATCTAGTAACAATCTGCTTCTTCTGGGTTCGCAGAAACGGTTCTTCCCTGTGTGTTTTTACAGAAACAGCAACAGTAAGTGGGCAGATAGTGGCTGGGAAAAGCTTTTAGGATTAAGAAGGTTGAGAGCTGAGATATCCTTAGAGAAATGACTGACACATCCTTCTTAAGTCTTCCTCATGTCATGGCAGTGATCAGGCTCTTGGCTGAACCTTTACCAGGGTGGGGGTGAAGCCTTTGATCCCATTTTTTACTGCTCTGGGGAACCCCACGAAGCTGGTGTTCCTGACCCATCACCAACATCACGCTCTGTGGAAATATGACTCTGGCATTGATTCTCAGTCTTGTGGGTTAGTGGCCAATCACTGCTGCAGAGGCAGGCTTGTGACACAGCCTGGTGAGGTGCTCCAGAAGAAGGTGACCTGTGCTCCTTCTCTTCTTGTTCAGTGTAAATCTGAAGGTGATGACTCCACCCTGTGCCATTTTGTACTTAGGCTTCTTGGAGGGAACTAAAATTTCAGTCAAGTAGTGAGTGTCTGGACGATACAGAGGAATAGAGATATAAGCTCCAATGGAATATAAAAATGGTTCAGAGTGAGGCAGGTTAGTCTCATAGAAATGGCACACTCATGCATGCACACGCACGCACACACACACACACACACACACACACACACACACACACACACACACACACACACAAGTGTTGAAAGCATTACAACAAACCAGAGTCCTTAATAGTCAGTGCTCTGAAAACCTGGGGGTGTGGTTTTACTAACTTGAAGAGAAAGGGCAAAGAGAGCAGGTGAAATGCTTGTGTCTACTCAGCTGAGATGTCTCAAGCTATCACTGATTCCTGAACTTGAGGATCCATTAGTAAACATGCAACCTTCTGCATGTCGACATCACGTGAGTGATGGGTATTGTGCACAGTGGGCACATTCTAGGCTTTGTGCACACTGGGCACTCTTCCATGTGTGCTCGCATTGCTACCATCCTCACGGTCACCCATGTTCCCACGCGTTCCCAACCCAGTGATTAGACAGAAGTGGAACTTTGAATCTGGTTTCTAAGAACTCTGTGGTTATGGTGGGCTTGGTTGATTGCAGGCGGCTGGTGATCACTCTTGCTCTTAATTAAGTCAGTTCTATCTGCAGTTTAGCAATCAACACATGGGCTTCAATTAGGTGACTGGACCACAAGTGAAGTGTCCTCTGACTGTGGGTTCTCAGCGTGACTTGGGTCACTACTTACCCTGTTCCCTTTTGGCCTCATTCTATCTATGCTACTCAGTTGTGACACTAGATCTGTGCCCCCTCTAGGGCCTGATGACCCCCTAATGCAGCCTGGGCTTTGACCAAGTACAGATGAGCAAAGACACACCTTTCTCCTACAAATCTCCCTGCTACACAGTGCCTCTCATTGTCTCCTGAAACCGCTCTCGGCTGTCTCTGGCCTCTTCTGGGGCCAAGCTATGGCTTTTCAGGTTGGTGTTAGTGTCACAAGAGGCAAGTGTCTACCTGGGGCTAGTTCCAACCACACTATGCCTTGCCTACTAGATGGCGTCACAACTCCAAGAACACGTGTCAGTTCTCAGTTGCCATTCAGAGGACCCATTTTATCCATCTTAAGAGTTAAACTAATGAATTAACTTTGGGGAGGGTAGCAAGCCCACCACAGCTCACACATAGAGGACAACCTGTGGGAATCAGTCCCCTCCTCCCACCATTTGGTTCTAGGGTTCAAACTCAAGTTGTCAGTGGAAGCCTCACCCACTCATCTAACTCACTGATCCTGCTCAGGGGACGCTGGCAGGAGGAACTCATAGACGCTCAGCTCAGCAGTGGTCTCGTCCTGTCCAGAGGCCACCTCAGCCATCCTCCTGTGGCACCAGCCAGTTAGAACCAAGCACGATGGGTACCAGGCTGCCCTCACCCTCAAACATACCTGTGTCTTCAATATGGAGTCAGCCTGGCTCATTGTTAGCGTCTTCCTTTCGTAAGAAGGAAGACCTCAAGGTTTCACACACATCACTTGGCGTTATTTCTGGCTAGACAGTCTTTGTTTTCCACATCAGGCCACATCCTCACGACTTTGGTTCCCACCTCTGATTCCAGGTGAATTGAGTCAAGTTCTGTATTCAAGATTCCCAAGGTCTGTGATTAGAGAGCAGAGATTCGATCCAAAGTAGGGTCTGTTACTGGCAGCACCAGCTTGGCATGTGCTTCTACACGAACTCAATTTCGTAAAGACACAGACAGTAGAGTTCTGAGCGGTATGAGGAATGGTCACACCCATATGACAGTAATGTAGGAACAAAAAGAGGAGACCAAGTCTCTGGGGTCATCGATACGGCTCAGAGGTTTAGGACACTTTCTGCTCTTCCAGAGAACCCGAGTTCAGACCCCAGCACCCAGCTGACAACTGTCCGTAACTCCAGGATTAGAGGATCCAACACCCTATTCTGGCACCCAGACACATAAATAAAAACAGAACAAATGTTTTTAAAAAGAAGATACCAAGTCTCTGTGGGGTTTTGTTTGTTTTATTCAAGAAGAAGATGAAAACAGCTCTGGGTTCTGAACACAGAATAAGGCCAAGGGTATTTATCCTGGGAGAAACTGAGTCTCAAGGACTCTCAGCTGCTCTGCTTGCATGGGGGCAATACACAGGAGGCTTCAGGATTGGCCAAAACATCAGGTACTCGGCAAGGTACTTGCACATCTGGCAACCTTGCAATGATTTGATGAAGAAGCACCCCTGAAGATGTCCCCTCCTCTGCATGTATACTGCATATCCCAGGCACCCACCCAGTTCCTGATCATCCAGCTGCCTTCAGAGCCCATGGGAAGAGGCATAGGCTTCAGACGAAGGCAGGATAGCCTTCCAGGAGCCCAAGTCTAAGCGACTGACTGCAGACATCTATTATAACCTCATTGCCCATCAGCTCAGGACAGTCAACGGGGAGGGGAGTAGTTGTCCTTCTCCTGCAGAACTCAAGTTAATGGGATAATCTATAAGGGATGTTTAGCACATAGTATGACCACAAGTCGGAGAAGTAGCTTCCACTCCCACTCCTGATCCTCAGTCTCTGGTGATCTTACAAGGACGGCTGGAGAGCAATGGGAAACTCTAAGTCAAAGGACAGAGTTGGATGTAGCCAATTCAGACTTTGGCTTCAGATTTCCACTGGGAGGGATGGTCTACTCGGCCACTAGGGGGCACCAGTCGCATGGAAAAGAGGAGTGCTTGCATTGTCCTGGAAGTAAAACCATTGTTTTCTTGAAATTTGGGGCTGTGCAGCAGCAGTGCTTGCTGGTTTTGCTGGGGTCCTGGGAGGTCAGGCCAGGGGTCACGTGACATGAGGAAATGCTCCCCAGGGACTGAGTAGCTATCTGTCCTGAGCATGCGCGTTGCTTACTTGTTTACGTGACTCAGCACCCTTTACTTTCTCCTATTCTCCTCAGCCTGCACTTGCTCTGAAGTCCCTTTGAGACAGACAATCTGCCCAGTGTGCAGGAGAGGCCTGTGGGAAAAGAAAGTTCCTCACATTAAAGTCTTTCAGGTATTTCTTTTCTGCATATGTATGTGTGTGGTGTATATATGTGTGTTCACATGTATAGAAATGCACATGTGTGTGCAGGAGGCCTGAGGATGACAAAGGGGTCTTCTGCTATTGCTCACCTGGTACATTGAGGTAGGGTGTCTCCCTGAACCTGGAGTTCTCTGAGTTAGAGCTTCCCGCTGCTCTCTGGGGGTCCTTGTGAGTTCACAAGACACTGGGGATCAGGAGTGGGAGAGGAAGTGGTCATAGTATGTGCTAAACATGCCTTATAGATTACCCCATTAACTTAAGTTCTGCAGGAGAAAGACAACTACTCCTCCTCTCTTGACTGTCCGGAGCTGATGGGCAATGAGGTTACGTTAGATGTCTGCAGTCAGTTGCTTAGACTTGGGCTCCTGGAAGGCTATCCCGCCTTCATCTGAATCCCATGCCTCTTCCCATTGGCTGTGAAGGCAGCTGGATGAGCGGGAAGTGGGTAGGGACCCGAGATGCAGAGCAAATGCAGAGGAGGGGACCCTACTTCTGGAGATCTGTGCTCAGGTCCTCATCCTGTACAGTGGACACGTTAGCCACTGAGCCACATCCATCCTCCCTACTTCCTCTTCCCAACCACATCAGATATTTTGCTTGTAGGCATATACAAGTTATGCACAGAGATACCTGGGGTTTGTAGGAATCCTTTGGTCAGTATTAGTCCTCCCTTGCCTTTGAAGGTGACTAGACCCAGGGGTGCATAAATGTAATGGGTATCCCAGAATGCACACCAGGAGAGAGGAAACTGAAAGACGGTGAATTGACCTGTTTTGTCCAAAACAAGGTATGGCCAAGGTAGGAGGACTCTTCCCTAGAAGGAAAAATGTGCAGTGTTCAGCAATGGCCTGTTCAGGAGTCTGAAGGTCAAAATGGGCTCATTTCCTTGGTGAGTGTGGGAATTATCTGTGGGAAGAGTCTCCCCAAGGGAACCTTCCAGAAGACAGGTGCTTTAGTGATCCTTCACAATCACGTCAGCTGTGTAGATTCTCTCACATACTGGTAAATCATGCCAGCTACTCCCTACATGTGAATTACTTTTACTTTTAGCCAAACTCAAGCTCAGTCTATGAGATAAGACACTCTTGGTGTACAACCCAGGCATTTACAAGAGATTTGTGGATGATTTTACATTCCTCAAAAACTGTAAGACCTGTAGATCTAGAGGGCAATCCCACCTCTGTTGATGTTGGAAATAGATTGACTATGTGCTCCCTAGAGATATCTTTGGGTGATGTCAATACTATGAAACTCCCAAGCAAAGAAGCATGCACCAAATGACCAGAGTCAACAGTTTCCATGACCTAAAGTCACACAGGTGCCTGACACTCAGTGGGGTGGCTTTCTTTGACGTGAGACCTGTAGCCTCAAGTCTGATGGCCCAGAGCTGCAGGCTGGTGAAGCAGGGCTATGGGTGAAATATGGCATTTCCATTACAAGCAGTAACTGGTCTACAAAGCTAGAGGGATGTGGTCTGGGAGTAGCAGAGGTGAGGGGAAGAGCCAACGGCCAAGGAGGGCTGTGGAAACATCTGCAACATCAAATGGTCCAAGGCACAAGAGCACAAAGTACACACCTCCCTCCAAGAGCCCTCCAATGGAGTTCAAGGTGAGCTCTGCTGTACACACAAGATCACCCCCTGTTATCCTAAGGAAACGGGATGGAAGTCTGCAGAGGAAACCACTTTCAAACATCCTGCGTCTGTTGCTGCTCCCAGCAAACCACTTTTAGATGCATCTGGACTCTGTTCATCTTCCTTCTCGGGTTTCCAGGCAGGAGCAGTCAGTGGGTACTGCACTTAGCAAGACCCTGACCTGGCAGCAAAAACAGGAAAGCAAACCACCCAAACACTCAGAGCCTTGGGGAACAGCCAGGTTGGATACCTCCCTTTAAAGCTGTACCCTTAAGAAAAGTCCTTTCTTGTGACTGCATAATGTATAGATTTGACACAATCGCTATCACTAAGGCACCCCTCTCCTGGAAGTCCTTAGGGGAGACTCTTCTCACAGGTAATCCCCATACTCACCAAGGAAATGGATCCATTTTGATGTACAGATTGGTAGGATAAAGGGCCAGCATTGCCTGGGCGATTGACCATGGACCCCATTCAGAAATGTCTAGTTCTTGCTTTAGTGTTCTGCCCTGGCTCTCTTGAAATTCTTAATATTGTTTGTACATAGAGTTCAGTGCTTTCATTTTGCACTGGGTTCCATGACTTGGCCAGTTCCGGTAAAAGTGACTAAGAAACTGAGAGGAAGTATGGTTGCACACTTAGTAATTGCCATCTTGGACAAGTGGGAATACCCTCTTGGCATAAGTGTTCTCTGCCAAGCAGAATTACTAAATATTGCTCACAGCACTGAGGGACTGTTGTGAAATCACATGGGTTCACCTAGTGAATACAGGTAGCCTGGGCCTGGGTAGCAAGCCAGTAAATGAAAATTCGCCTAAAAATTAATTAAACTGCACCCAGTTCTTGAAATACATGGTTATGCAACTTAATAAAATGTGTATTTCCTGAGCAGCTATTACACAGCAGCAACATCTGTATTCATAATGAGCTACTGCAGGGCCAATTTCAAGCTTGAAGGATTCTTTTTTATTATAGTTTTATTTGTTCATTGAAAATTCTGTACATGCCTCAATATATTTGAACATGTCCATCCCCTCTGCCCCTCTCCAACTTCCTCTGCCTTCCCAACGCATCTTCTTCCCAGCTTCGTGACTTATAAAAAAGTAATTCATTGAGTCTGACAAGAGCACATGGCTATGAGTCCACCCACCAAGCTATGTGCTGGAGCATGGGCAACCCATCAGTCGCCAAATCTCCGAAGAAAAGCCACTCTTTCTCCTCCAGCTGCCAGGACCTCTAGTGGCTTACCAGATAGAGGAGGGGCCCCATCCAGGCTGGGATTTTAACTGGCTTGTTTGTGTGCAGGTGACCAGAGCTACTGTGAGTTCAGTGACAGCAGCCCACAGCCTTCAACCTCACCTCCAGCTCTTACACATGTTCTACTTCTTCTTACTCAATGTTCCCTGAACCTTCAGGTATGGGTGGGGAGCACCAAAGACCAAGAGTCTCTTTTTAAATTTGGGGCCTCCAAAAATAAGAACAGGCTGTCATGTATTCAACATGATGTGGCCACTACAGTAGTTACTAACTGTGAAGCCAGACTCTAGGTAGACTCTTTAGATGATCAAGAGTTAGCAAGCCAGGCATGGTGGTACACACCTGCGATTCCAGCGCTTGCGAGGCAGAGATGGGCAGATCTCTGCAAGTCCGAGGCCAACTAGGTCCTCAAAGTGAGCGCATGTCTCAGAAAACAAAACAAAACAATAAACAGCAAGTATCTAAGCATCTGAGCGAGTGCCTCAGGCTTCATGTCCTATGTATGACACACAACAACCTGCAGACCACACGTCCTCCTGTCCTGGCCCTGCTATGTCTCTTCCTTTCTGTCTATCAATTCTCCTCCCTCTTTTCTCTTTTGTCTTTATTCTTACCGCTGGTCTCCTCCAATCTGAAATCCTGCCATCACTTGGCTCTTATTGATTTACTTATGATTTGTTTTTATTTACGTGTGCGCATGCCCACCAGTGTGTATGTATGCTCACATACAATGGTATGCTGGCAGAGGTCAGGAGAGAGGATTGGATCCTGTGGTGCTGGGGACAGGCGACTGTGAACCGTCCAATGTAGGTCCTGAGAACCGAACTCTGGTCTTCTCCAAGAGTAGTTCATGCTCTTAACCACTGAGCCATCCCTCCAGTCCTCACACTCCCTGATTCTTGACCGCTTAAGGGCATTCCATGCCCCCCAAAGAAAGAAGAACAACAATTTAACAGGTATGCTGGGCCCACTTCTGAGATGCTGTGTCAGCATGGCTCAGCATGCAGACCCTGGGAGGAGAAGAATCAGAAGCTGCCAGAGCAGGGGGAGCTGGACTTCTGGTTTTGTGTTTCAGAAACAAAACCCAAATATGGTCTGACCAAGCAGTTGCTGATGAGAGATCAATAAATAATAGTATCTTGAAGATTTTATCAGCAACTGTCTCTGAGGGGAGCAGCTTTCTGATATACAGATGTCTGGGGCCTGGGGCCTGTCCTCCTAAGAGCCCTCATTGTTAGGTGATGATTCTAGAAGTATAAATTAAAATTTGCTCTTGCCTTATGACTATTCAAGAACTTCTATATTTATTCTCGAGGGATTTGTGTACAATAAAATAAGAATTCTCTGTAGGCAAAGTACTCTGCTCCACTCTGAGCCATTACCCTCCTGAAGGTGTGTGACCCCTATGGAGCGTGGTCCCTCCTCTTCCAGTGCCTCTGGAGGAGGTTACTTAAGAGGTCTTATGTCAAAGGGGGGTGTAGAACATCTCAAGCGGCCCCTAGCTATGCAGGACTCCAATTCCCTTTACATACACAACAGGCAAGAAAATCTAAACGATAAACATAGATGGGAGAACCCTAGGCCTCCCTGCCCCCACAGTCCAAGGTCTTTGGCAAGCACTACCTATCCCTCCCTTGGCTCTGGTGCCATATTACCCCTTTTCTCCAGATGAACAAAGGTGGCACGTACCCTGTCCTTGATGGTGACATAGGGACCAAGTGGAGCTCCATCGGTTCTGGGACAGTCCTGGTTGACTCTGACTCGGCCTTGGAGCCTGGGAAGGAAAGATTAGTCCTTGAGCCAAAGCTTCTGCCCCACCCCGAAGTCATCTTTCCTTTCCCTTCCACAGCCAGCTGCTTCTCACCTGCTTACCGGCTGCAGCCTGGTTTCCATCTGGTCATCATCCCCCAAACACGGGGTGCAGAATAGGACAGATGGTGATAAATATGGAGAAAGAAGTCATAGAAGTTTCAGCGCTGATCATCCACAGATTTACCAACAATTATAAAATCTGGCTCCTTCCAACTCATTTTCATCTGCGAGCCAACAGCGGTTGGTTGTATTAAAGGCCAGCGTCGCTGCTGTGCTTTTCTTGCCAAGTCAGTTGGAGACCAGATGGTGACGCTGACCTCCCCGTGTGCCTCATTCTTCCCAGGAATGGGACATTCGAGGAAAAGGTCGGCCTCTGGGCTTGACTTGGGAGCTTCAGTTTTGTTTGGAGCACCCACACCGCCCCAGGCCTCTAACTTCCTCCTTGTTCCTCTCAGGAGAACTGTGCATGTTCATGCTTGAGACTACGGGACTACGAGCTCTTGTAGGCTGGGCAATCTCTGCTGCTCTATCCCCGCACCCTCCTGGGGGTACGGCACCTCTTCTTCCAGCCAAGTCGCCCTCCCTGACTAGTGAACACTTTTCTCGCCTCCCAGGGTTAATCAAGGCCTGTGGCAGCCCCTTAGGGAACCACAAGGATACACAGAGACAGCCATCCTCTGAAAGTGAACTCACACTCGGACGCTTCCCAATTTCGCTGCGCAAATGAACCAGGAGACCCTGTCTTCCCACGTGCTGGGTTGGCATCAGTGTTTTTTAACTGCGTGAATCTGTTGCTATTCAACAACATCGGGGCGGAGGGGTAGGCTGGGGAGTTAACAACAGACCCCAGGCTCAACACAGTGGGGTGATCTGTAGAGCTTGGGCCCAACCTTAGCTGCTAACTGTGAAACACAATCGAAACACTTGGCACGGAACAAGTGCACGCTTGCCAAGCACCGCAGGCATCAATCTTATGCCCTGCTAACTGCTGTCTTGCTCCCAAAACACTCTGTTTTCATAAATCTGGTCCTGAGTCAAGAATAAGCCATTACCTGTGAATGCTCTTACATGGTGACCCCCAAGGGTGGAGTCTCCAGCTGAAGCAGGTGTCGGCGTTGCTCATTCCCACCTCCTTCCTCTTGTTGCTTAGGTGCAGCTCCTTCATTCTCACCATCTGGTGTCTCTGGGACTCTGGAGCAATAGGGGTGAAGCTCTGACTCTGTCAGAAACTCCAGCAGAAATTCACCTCCTCTTATCTCACCCAGCAAAGGCAGGCATGGTGCAGAGCAGGGGCAGCCAGCTAGGGCCTTGCAGGGTTTGGCTTTAGATACAGAATGCTTGGTCTTCTAAAAGAGATTTTGGAAATATTCATAATTCTGAAAGCCTTTCAAGTGTTTTTAAAGTTTCTATTTGTTTGGTTAGTGTGCTGTGTGCATATGTGTGCATGTGCGTGCATGCGTGTGTGTGTGTGTGTGTGCGTGCGTGTGTGTGTGTGTGTGTGTGTGTGTGTGTGTGTGCGCACATAGTGGTTGGCTCCTGATTAGTTCCTGTGGACTTTCCCTTTGACTATGGAAAGTCCAGGTCTTCCCTAACACTTTGAACCTGTATTTCCCTCTGCACACAGCCTTGAGAAAAGACCTGTGCCAGGACAGGTTGTTTGAGAAAGGTGTTGGTCAAGGCCATCCTTGCTGTCACTCCTATTCTCGTAGCATCCAATCTACCTTACATGTGGCCTTCATTGCACATTCCATGTGGCTTCAACACACTGCCACACATCATATCAAGACACATGTCACATACTGTCAGCACATTATATATTATATTAATAAACCCATGCCAACATATGAGCCGTTAAGTCAGTACACACGATATGCTATGCTGACAATGTCACGGAGGGAGTTGGAAGGGTGGAGCCTGAGAGAAGAGGCCATACCTCCCATCCGTAGTCAGGACTGGAGAGCAATGCATCAATGCATACATACAAGCATGCAGCTCACCATCACCCCGTCTATACAGCCTGGGGTCCCAGCATGGTGGATTTTCGCAGCCATTAAGGCTGAGCACAGCTCAGAGGCACAAGCGCCTCCGCCCAGTCCAACAAAAAAAAATAAGCCACGTAAAAATAAAAAATTCACAAAATGTCTGGATTATGTATTTTATTGTGTTTTCTTTGAATTTTTGACTGTAAAGGAGCTAAGTACAGAGAGACGTTTCATTGTCTGGGCTGCTAAGCTAAACCAACATGGATATTATCATAAAGGCATAATGGCTTCAAAATTTGGGTCTAAGGATATGGTGCTTTGAAAAGGAGGTTCTTCTTTTGTTTTCACAGAGGATGAGACCCTGTGGATTCCTTCTACACCAATGTGGTTTGATAGACCA
>PVIU01027063.1:0-21041 GCA_004026605.1 Ondatra zibethicus | reverse complement strand
CCCAGGCACTGCACAGAAGTGCAGGTGTGCTTTTCTGCACATAAGCACATGCCTTAGCCACTTAAGTGTGAGACCAGCCTGGGACGCATGAGACCCTGTCTCCAAAAAAGAAAGTGAAGAAAGAGCACAGCCTCCTCGGAGTGTATTTCTGCCTTCCTGACCCTCTGTGCTCACCCTGCATCCATTGCAGCGGGGAGGGAGGCTTCCCCATACTGCTAGCTTCCCTCATCCAAGTCCAAAATTCCAGGGTGAAGATGGAGCTTAGTTGGTGGAGTGTTTGCCTGGCATGCACAAAACCCTGGATTTGATCCCTAGCACACGAAACCAAGTGTAGTGACACACACATATTTTCCTAGCACTTAGGAGGTGGAAACAGGAGTATCAGAAGTTGAAGTAGATGCCAGTTGTGGTGGAGCACGCTGGTAGGATTTGCTGAAGGAGGCAGAGGCAGGAGGATCACGAGTTCGAGGCCAGCCTGGGCTACACATAAAGAAAAAAAAGAATTTGAAGTACAGCTTCTTCTGCATAGTGAGTTCAAAGCCAGCCCAGACTCAGACTATATGAGATCCTGTCTTCTGAATTATTTTTAACTGGCTTGCTTGAGGACTTGGCTACTGCCTCTCAATCTCTTGGTTTCTTTGAAGGTCAGGTAAATAATTCAGTTTTGTCTTGGTGATATACACCTTCAGCACAAGTGACTCCATGTTGGTTTGTCCAGTTGAGCCTAGTGTAGGAGGTCAGACTACACCTATGGCCTCCTCTAAAATTCATTTAGCAGGTCTTTGGGAGACAGGGAAGATTAGATGGCATATGAGGGTGGGAACCTCACATTGTGACTGTGGTAGCTTGCTGCTGCTTTTTGATTCAGCATGAGAGGATGCACTGGCAATCCAGAAGGGGATTAAGCGTGTTGGTGCTCTCAACCTGGACATTCTGCCTCCAAAACAGTGAGAAATTAATTTCTGTTGTTCGTAAGTCACCTGGCTTGTTTTAATAGCCTGAGATGACTATGATTAATGCACTAAATAACTCCAAACCCCAGCAAATAACAACATGCTGGGAAGGAATGATACCATGTCCCCATCCCTACTCATGAAACAGTCGGTAGAGGAAGGGGTGAGTTTCCCCTGTAAGAGAGAGGGGATCAACACATGCCAGAGACTAGTTCTGAATTATCTGCCCCTCATTTGCAAAACCTTAGGACCCAAAAGAGATAGAATCAGGCTGCTATTAGAATCACAGGGCTGAATAATGCTGACGTTTCTCCTCCTAGGCAGGGAGAGTCCATATGGACACCAGTATTCCAGGCGACAAACAAGCTGGTTGCTTGGCCAAGAGCTCACGGCCTTCCCCTTTCCTGCCTTTCCCATCCTGGCTGCTCATCCTGAGGGCTGAGCCACAGGGAACCCTCTCCAATCTGCTGGAACAGAGCATCACAAACTGTTCCTGTTGTGGTCTGGGCAGGCGGCTCCCCAGCCTGCTGCTGCTAGAAGGCAGCTGGGAAGTGATGCATCCACAGCATCCCTCTGCGTGCCAGTCTCTTCATTTGGACAGAAGCACGTCCGAGGCAGGCAGTTTCGGGGATGATTGGAAGAAGGGAAGAAGACAGAAGTGCTCAGATGGTCAACTGGGCAAAGGCGGGCCACACTGTGCCTTAGGCTTTTCCCACTAACCAGCCTTCTGGCTCAGCCAGTTCAGACCCATCTGCCCAGCTTTCCTCCCAGGTCCTATAGAAATATCAGATCTTCCCTTTTCTGCTTCCAGGTCCCACCTGGCCCATCCTCAAGATGGATAAGCCCCCCCGACAGGATGCTGGCTTGCTGGAAGGCCATGTGAGCAGGGTACAGGCTGCAACCATAGGTGGAGTTGAGGAGCCTGTGGCTTAGCGCTAGCTTAGGCGGGTGGGTAGGCACACTTAGAGGCTGAGTGCCACCTGCTCCTGGTGCCCTTCCCTCTTAGGACGTGATGACCCAGAAAGCAGACTTTTGAGGTGTGAGGCCCATGTTTGACCCTGATCTGTCCCTTTTAAGCCAGCCGCCTCTCTGAACTTCCGTGAGTGCAGAGTGGCGGTGTATACCTGTCGTCCTGTCATTTGGGAGCCTGAGACAAGAGGACCCAGAGAGGCCAGATTGGGTTGCGTAATGAGACACTGTCTAAAGACAAATATCGTTTGTTTGTTTGCTTTAAGGTGAGGAATTGGGGATATAGCTCAGGGGTAGAGCAGTTAGCAAGCTCAAGGTCCTGGATCTAATCTCAAGCACTGAAAGAAATAGGCGATCATTTGAGAAAGAATGAGTAGAGTGAGCCAACTGTGTGCAGATCTCAGTTATCTTTCTCTCGCCTGTCCCTGGGTCCTCCTGGGTGGGGATCTCACAGGAGATGCTCTCTTGGCTATCAGGGATGTGGAGATGCTCCCAGAAGGCTGCCCCACCCCACTGAGGAGCAGCCAGAGCCCTGAACCCTCTAGAACAGGGTGACCGACCCTATGCCTGTGTTGTTCTTCTGTATTCCAGAGCGGAAGCAGACTAAAGCTTAGGTCATGGAGACAAGGGCAGGAGAGGGTATGAGGCCTGATCTCTGCTGCTTCACCCCAGAAGCCTACAGTTCTGAGTGGGTTTCCATTCCTGGAAGACAGGTTCAGAGGAGCAATCCCTGCTGGGGACTGATGTCAAGAACCTGCTTTCTCTACCAGCTTCCTCCTTGGTGAATTACAGGAATCATTTGGAGGGAAGAGTTCATGGAAGTAGGTTACCAGTGCATGGGCAAATTCACCACTGTCTCCTTGCATTCTAAGAGCAGATCTGTCTTTCAGGGTAATATGTCCTGGAGACACTTCCCAAGACCTGAAAAGTATAGGCTACCGTGGGAGGATTATAGACTGCAATGTAGCTGTAGGAATTATCTGGGAGGGCTTTTCCTTGTGTTTCTCTAACCATGGCGTAGGGGTGGGGGAACAGAGAGTATTGGCTTCCATGGGGATGCCTAAGCTTATAGCCTCCCTTCCCCCAACCACCTAAAATAGTCTTGTCCCTCGTGCCCATTGTTTAGTGTAGGGAGGTGGTAGGAAGGGGGAGCCTGTTGGTCAATTAGGTCAATACGATAAATAATCAAGCAAGCTCAAGAAGAACAGTTATATTTTAATGGTTAAAAAGGAGAAACTCATGCTACAAGAATGGGAGGTCCGATGTCCTATCTTTCCGGCGGGCACTGTGCAGAGAGAGGGAGAGAGAGAGAGAGCGGTCACCTGGGTCCTCCCGGTTTTTCTACCTGGGCCCCAGGTAGCCACACCCTAACTAGATGTGATTGCTTGATGGAGTTTCCCCATCATTCCCCCTTTTGTCTAAACAAGATCGATCCAAACCCAACACAGCTATATACAATAGGAACAGATACCAAATATAAAATTACAAACAATAAACAATATTAAACAAGGAATGTATAACAAAAGTTTTACTAAACATTCTATTTCAAGGAGTCTAACTATTGCATTGAAATTAAGCTTGGCTAAATCATGAGGAAGATAACTACAATTATCTAATCTTCAACTCCATCAAAGATCTGAGAAGGGAAACAATATTACTTGAGTAAACAGGAAGTGCAGTAGAGAAACTTCCAAAATGTGCAACAAATGACAGAGACAACTGACTACATGGGCAATCACCCAAAGTCTCATTTGCAATGGTAAAGTAACCAACTTTGGCTAAGGCCTAAAGTAACTGACATAACATTTTTAAGGGCAAGAAACTTTTTAAAACTATCTTACCCTGTGTTGGTAGGATATGACAGTCCTGTTTTATCCATTTATGGATACTCTGTATCTCTGTCAGTGGTTGAGGTATGGGCATTTCTTTTCCCAAAGGCCAGTTCTGCCAAGAAGAAAGGCTCCAGGTGGAGTGTCTTTGGTGCTCAACATTCTCTTGAGAATAGGTTGGTGTTGCCAGAAGCAATTGTGTTTCACTACCACGGAACTCTAAATTAGATTAAAGGCCATTTTCTACAGCTTCTTGAAGAGGTTGAAGATTATCTATCTATACTGAATATAATCTCTATGTATCTAAAGAACCTGATTAGTCTAATTATAAATATAACAAACATAGATGACTATTGATCTATAATTTTCAATACCTATCTAACTTAAAAACTAAGACAATAAACAACTGTGCAATAAATGAAGACAGTGACCTTCAAATGTAAACAATGTATATGTATCTTGATCAGAGGTAGTAATGTATGGAGAATTCCAAGGGCTGGTAGATTTTTTTATATGTCGAGCATCTAGTTGCTCTTGTACCAGATGTTTTAAAGCCTGTAACTTTTTTTTAGCCAAAGGCCATTGTTTGACCCATATTGGCTTTTCAGTCAACTATTTTAAAGGCAGGGCTGTTAGTACATCTGAAGGGTTATTAATTACTTTGTGTTCTTGTACAGCCCAAATGGCCAGTATATGTCATCTGTAATATCTTTTAATATTTTTCTCAGAATATAAGCTTTAGGGGCAGCAGAACAGTTAATCTGGGTATTTTATTGCTGCAATAGGTCAAGACCCCATAAATTCATTGCAATATTGGCTACATATGGCCTTAGTTTTTCTATTTGTCCTTTTGGCCCTATGTATTTAATCCATCTCGTGTTTTGTATTACCCGAGATAGGGTTTCAATTTCCATGAACTGAACATCTACCTCCTGAAGAAGCCAATTTGGATGCCAAGATTCTGGAGTAATGATATTTATATCCATACCCATGTCTAATAAGCCTTTAATAAAAATGCCATTTATACACACTTTTAGCTTTGGTTTTTGTTTATTTATAGAAGTCTGTCAGAATATATGTTTTCTCTGTCCCATTAGATTTCTTGACTCATTTTTTACATTTATCTCATCATTTAGACCATTATTGCTTTTGACAGCAGGCATGGAACCTTTTCATTTTCCTGACGAGACACATTCTCCACAGTAACCAGGAATGACTGGACCACATTCGTCATGGGGGCCTGCGAGAGGCCCCCCACGGTGTTTCCCAATGGTATTGGGTTGCCTTGTTTATCTCTTGTTGACCTATATTCATTTGTCCAATGTTGGCCTTTGTCACACCTCCTACATAAACCTGAAGGCTGAGTCCTCCTGTTCCTGTTATTTCCAGAAGAGGCATTATTCCTGGAAATCCATTGTCTATAATCCCTTCTCATATGTCCCATTCTACCACAATTAAAACATTTGGTATTTTGATATCTTTTTTTACCATTGGAAATTGCTTTTCCTACCCACACTTCAGTACCATAGTCAAATG
This sequence comes from Ondatra zibethicus, assembly GCA_004026605.1. Lineage (NCBI taxonomy): Eukaryota > Metazoa > Chordata > Mammalia > Rodentia > Cricetidae > Ondatra > Ondatra zibethicus. The sequence goes on along the minus strand of PVIU01027063.1, from coordinate 15,754 downwards.
TCTTGACATTCGTTGTATGCAAGACCCATTCACCCAAGGGTGCTGATCTGATCTTTAAAGGCCCCAGGATCCTTTTGCACTCTATGTTGGCATTCTCATAAGCTAAAGATTCAATTATTATACATTTAGCTTCTGGGTCAGTTATACCTATTTGTACAGCCCTAGTTAGTCTTTGTAAAAAGGCACTGAAGGGTTCTCTTTGACCCTGTTTAACCCTAAGATATGATTCCATTCTCTGTCCTGGTTCCTGAACCCTGTCCCAAGCCTTTAAAGCTGCTGTGGTACATACGGACAGGGTGTGGTCGTCATAAAGAGCTTGGTCTTGAGGATCACAGTAAAGTCCATCTCCTAGAATTTGAGCTAGGGAAATCTCAGCTCCTTTTGCTCTTTTTTGTCGCTCTAAAATTTTTTCTTCCTCTTTAAGAAGGCAATTGTAGCCCACTTTCTAGGACAGCTGAGAGTAACTGAGCCCAATCGTGGCTTTGTTACTGAAAGTCCAGGTCTTGACCATCTCTCTAACAAAGGATGAATGTAGTCCATAAGTCACAATTGCTTGTTTAATTTCTTTTAAATCACTCATACGTACAGGCCCCCATGTATATTCCTTGATAACTTTAGGGTATTTGGAGCCAGCTACTTTTTCTGATGTTATTACTGGAAAGGCAGGTAGAACTCTGGGGAAGCTATCCCAGAGAGTTTCATATTGACGAAGTTAAATTTTGCCTTTTTACCTTTTGCTCCTGGTCATCAAAGTCAATAATTTCCTCAATCTTTTCAAATCTGTTTACCATTGCCTTCTGCAAGGTCTGGATCTCCTGTCCAGTATTCTGCTCTAATGCCCTCATTGAGGATTCTAAGGTATGAAGTCTGTCCATTAGAGATAATATCTCATCCTTGGACATAATCTTCATGGCATGAATATTACCTTTTTGGAGAGACATTTTATCAGTCAATCTGTCATACCCCTTTGACAGAGTCCAATTAATACATTCAATAGTGCGAATTGTCTCAAATAATGTTTCAGCACCCACTGTCAGGGACTGGGTCTTTTTTTTTTTTTTTTTTTTGAGACAGGGTTTCTCTGTAGCTTTGGAGCCTGTCCTGGAACTAGCTCTTGTAGACCAGGCTGGTCTCGAACTCACAAAGATCCACCTGCCTCTGCCTCCCGAGTGCTGGGATTAAAGGCGTGTGCCACCACTGCCCGGCCAGGGACTGGGTCTTATGTGCCAAACCAACCGTTTCCTTCTCCAGTGTGCTGAATCTCTCCTTAAATGAATTACTATTAGACTGTACCTTTTCTAAAAATAACTCAGTTGACCGAGTCATATTAAACAAAGTCCTAGTATTCTCCTTGAGATCTGCAATCTCTTTCTTGAAGAGTTTGGTATCACTCTGTATTGTGTGTAAAAGTACCTTAGCCAACTGAAAATTGTTAGTTAAGATGGTCGTGTCCTTCCTAAGATTTTCAACTTCTTTTTTAAGAAGCCCAGATTTAGTCTCTCTTTCTCTTTCTCCCTCTCTCTGCACGGTGCCCACCGGACAGATAGGACATCGGACCTCCCACTCTTGTAGCATGAGTTTCCCCCCTTTAACCATTAAAATATAACTGTTCTTCTTGAGCTGGCTTGGTTATTTATCGTACCGACCTAATTTGCCAACACTTGGTGCCCAACGTGGGGCTTCTAGAGCCTCTTGAGGCTTTGGCCAGCTGCCACCAGCCGTGGCCACACTGCATTCATTGGGCATAGACTGTCCCAGCTCCCCCCTGGCCACAACTCGTGCCACCACTCTCCCCCCCACTCTCCACGGTGTCCCCAAGCTCTTGCCACTCAGCGCAGGCATCCAGCCCAACTCCATCACTGCTGCCACGGACATAGACCACCCCCTCATCTTCCCTTGGCTCCATGCCCCGTGCCTGTGCCACGCCGTGCACTTCCCTACTCAGCGCCGCATTCATTTGGGTTTAGACTGGCCAGCTTGCACCCAACTCATAGCCGCATCTCTGCACGCTCCCCATCCCGCCCCCGGGGTAGCTGCGTGAGCCTCATAGCCACAGCGTCACTGCTCACTCCCCGCTCAGCTTCTCCCCTGTGCTGCTCGTGCTGCAGGCGTTGGGTCCAGCCACAGCCACCCTGCTGCACCGATTGAACAGCCAAAGACATTCACAGAGCACATGGTCTGTGATTAAATAATAATAATAACAATAACTTCTTGATTTGAGTATTTTTCAATATTTCCTTTAAATTCAGCCATCTAAAACCAAGCACGTGGATTCAGGTGCACCCCGCCACCTACTTGCAGGCAACGGTTATTGCACCTACTCCAGCTGAATGAACCACGAGTAAGAGCTATTACTTTGAATTTAAAGAAGGGCGATATGTCAGACAATTTAACCCTCCAACGTTTCCATAGCTTTTTCACTGGGTCCTCCCGGTTTTTCTACCTGGGCCCCAGGTAGCCACACTCTAACTAGATGTGATTGGTTGATAGAGTTTCTGTAGTATCTGGCCTCTTATTGGCCACGCCCACTCCCAGCTTCCAGCCTCTGACCCTAACTCTCTGTCTCTCTTCCTCTTCCGCTCTCATGGGAGCAGCAGCTGCTTCTCTCCCCTCTCCCCCCTTCCCTCTATCTCCCTGTCTCTCTCTGTCTCTCTCTATCTCTTTATCTTCTCTCTCTCCTTTTTCCTCCATCACCCATCTAATAAATGTTTAACTCTGCATAGTGCACCTACCCAGCTCTTTTTGTCCATCCGTACCGCCGCACAGCCCATATGGGGACCCGGAGACTAGCCGCGTGGCCGCCCGCCCGCCACAGAGACCGCGTGGTCTGGGGACCTGCAGCAAGCTGCAGCAAGCTGCTGGGTCACCCCTTCTTTTAAAAAAACACAACAGTTTCCCCATCAGGAGCCATTTGATGGTGCAATACTCTGAGGGGAGGGGCTTCTACTTTCACCCCATTGCTGCCATCCTATGGGCTCTGCTTGCCCTGTCTCATTACTGGGGACTGAGCTGTTCTGGAAATACAAAGACCTAGTGCAAGAAGTCTGGGGACAGAGGTGAAGGGAGCTGAGGAGAAGATAACCTTGCATATGGAGGTGGTCCTGAGTCCAGTGAGGAGAGCTGCCCCCACTTCACATTTGCCAGGCCTTCTCCACAGACTGAGTGGTTTGTGTATGTGTTTGTGTGGATGGATCTCCATGTTTAGCGTGAGCCCACACAGCAGCTGTAAAGTGCAGAAGCCTGATCCTGAGCTCTCCAGCCTCTGAGGGCCTCTCTTAGACATTCACTTGCTGCCCACCTCTCTCTTCCTGCTCTTCCTCTAACTAGTTTCTCACCATCTATCTCCTCTTTCTCCCTCCCTTCCCGATCTGGGAAATGGAGCAGAAGAACCTCCCTCCCAGCTGCTAGTACTTGCAATGTACAAAATAAATTTGAATCAGAATGAAGAATGAACTAGGAATGGAGGCTAAGGGTGGATGTCCTGGAGAGAAAGCAGCCCCGTAGAATCCTGTAAACTCGGGGAACATAAGAACTAAAGAACGAGCGACTTGTGGGTCTCTCCTGTGCTTGGACATAAGGAGCAGGACACCCTACTGCCTGCCAGTGGTAAATGTGGGCCTGTTCCTCTGGTCCCTGGGGGAGTTGCTGGGAGCATTAGGATGTCTTTTCTGGTCTCCTCAAGGCCCAGAGGTGACTGACTGTGTGTCTCAGCTTTTGCTCTCTTGGGCTCCGAACAGGAGTTTGGTCTTGCTACGTGGACCATACTTTTTCTTCTGAGGTTGGTGACACCTCCCTTCAGAGCTCTTTGCCTATGTCTAGAGGCCACACTGCAGGGCCTGGGAGTGACAGCCTAGGTGTTAGCCTCCTGTCGGGTCCATATACCTCCTAAGCAAGTCCAGCTGTGATTGAGGTTCTGACATTATTTGGAGAGGCTCCAGAGCCAGGGTCTTCCTGGCGGGTTGGGACTCCCGCACTGGCAGAATGTGGACCACTGCAGCTAGTTCCTTCCTAGCCTACCTCTAGTTGCCTTCCCAAAAGCTAAACAGCAGGGGGCGCACCAGAGTCACACTAGCACATTCTATGGTGTCTCCTCTTAGCCTCGCCTTGGGAAATTTTGCCTGTCAGGATGAAGGTGAGCAGAGCAGACTATTCTTGAGGGGGAAATTGGCTCCAACTAGTGTGGGGCTATATGGACTTCAGGAAGCTGAGAGAAGAGTTTGTAAGGCAGCTCTCTGTGGGGATGTCATGGCCCAGGCTGGCTCCACCTAGTTTGGGGCCATGTAACTTATGACCCTTTGCCAAAAACAAACCCCAAGCCTTCTCCGGGAAGTGGAATATCTCAATTTTCTTCAGGAATATTTCCAGATCAATCTGTGTTGCTATTGCCCATGCCCTTCCCCCTAGGCTCTTCATCAGGAGGAGTGAGGACGGGAACTTTCTCTCTCAAAGTTCACTGTCAGAACTTTGCCTGAATTTACTCAGATAGGCTGAGGCTGCTAAGCAGTTCTATGGGTGTGGCACATTCCTGCCCCAGACCCCACACAACTGGGCAGCAGCTGCCACGGAAGGAATCCAGAAGGGAGTGGCTTCCCAACAATCCCTTTGTGCCACACCCAGTATTTTTTTTCTAGTTGTCTTTTTCAGGTTTTCTCATCACATCCCCCGACCTCCAGTCGGACAGACAGACAGACAGACAGACAGACACACACACACACACACACACACACACACACACACACACACCAAAACCAAAAACCACAACCCCTGACTCCAGTATTCCTCCTTCCCAATAAAAGGGCCTGTGTGGTGTTGGTTCATGGGCCTAGCATGGGTAAGATGTCTGTGTCAGGTTGCACAGTCTAAAAGAAAAGCCAGACCTTTTGGCTTTTACCTCCTCCAGGTTCTCTCTGTGGAGAGAACTGGGGCTGGGGAGCTCAGGAGCAGTACTGGAAAGAACAGAACTTCTGGGCTGGACACAGGCTTTGTTGCCCTCAGAGCTGAAGGCCAGAGGTTTGTGTGTTTGTTACAGGAGAATTCATCCTCCGAGCTGGAGCCTTCCATCCAAACCAAGTCAAACACTCCCTAGAGTGTGTCTTTGCTGGAAATCAGAGGCCTTCAGAAGCCTCCCTCGGGGCCACAGGCTTGCCTAGGCTTAGGGCACCTCCACTTTCTTCATGCCCCAGAGTCATGGTGTTGATTACCCAGTCGTGCTGAGGAGCTAACTCCAGGGTAGGCGGGTGTGTGTGTGTGTGTGTGTGTGTGTGTGTGTGTGTGTGTGTGTGTATGGGGGGGTGAGCTGTAAATCCCATAAGCCCATAGGCCTGCAGCCTTTTCCTTCTGTCTCTCAGGCCTTTCAGTCACGCTATTTTTGAATTCCTCCATCTGCACTTTATCCCACCCTTTAGCATTGAAGACCCTGGGACGCTCACTTGTGCCATTGGTGAGAATGCAGACTAGGGGAAGACTGCGAGGGAATGGACAAGGTCCCCATTCCGTCCCGTCCCAGACTGGCCTCGAAGTCAGAGATGGACCTGCCTGGTCCCAGGCTCTGGATTAAAGACATTCACCTCCATGCCTGGCATCTGTCACTTCTTTTTGATTGTAGGTTTGACACATGGAGCTGTAGGAAGGACCAAGGATGGGGAAGGGCTGCATTGATTCTAAAACCCAATCAATGGGAGCCATTCTCATTCAAACCACTACATGGTCTCAAAAAGAAACAAAAAGCTGCACACAATGGCTCAAATATCTAATTCCAGTGGTCAGGAGGCAGGACAAGGACCAGGAGTTCGAAGTCATCTTCAATTACACAGTAAGTTCTGGACCAGCTACATGAGACCCCATTTAAAAACAAATAGCCAGGCGGTGGTGGCACACTCCTTTAATCCCAGCACTCAGGAGGCAGAGGCAGGTGGTTCTCTGTGAGTTCAAGGCCAGCCTGGTCTACAAGAGCTGGTTCCAGGACTAGCTCCAAAGCTACAGAGAAACCCTGTCTCAAAAAAAACTGAGATTGTTCAGTCAATCTCAAAAGTCAAAAGTGTAAACCAGCAATGGTGGTGTACACCTTTAATCTCAGCATTCAGGAGGCAGAGGCAGGTGGATCTCTGTGAGTTTGAGGCCAGCCTGGTCTACAGAGCAAGTTCCAGGACAGTTGGGGCTACACAGAGAAAACCCTGTCTTCAAAAACAAAAATAAAATCAATCTGATTACAGGGGAAGGTCAGTTCAGGCAACCTCTCCACTATTACTTAGGGTTTAAGCTGTGGTCATTGTTGTAGCTTCCTGGGAATTTCTCTGGTACCAGGTTTCACGCTATCTCCATAATGGCTCTCTCAATCAAGATATCTTTCCTTGCTGTCCCTCTCTGTCCAGCCCCTATTTTTTTTTTTTTTTTTGGTTTTGTTTTGGTTTTGGTTTTGGTTTTTTTTGAGACAGGGTTTCTCTGTAGCTTTGGAGCTAGTCCTGGAACCAGCTCTTGTAGACCAGGCTGGCCTTGAACTCACAGAGAACCACCTGCCTCTGCCTCCTGAGTGCTGGGATTAAAGGAGTGTGCCACCACCGCCTGGCTATTTGTTTTTAAATGGGGTCTCATGTAGCCCAGGCTGGTCCAGAACTTACTGTGTAATTGAAGATGACTTCGAACTCCTGGTCCTTGTCCTGCCTCCTGACCACTGGAATTAGATATTTGAGCCATTGTGTGCAGCTTTTTGTTTCTTTTTGAGACCATGTAGTGGTTTGAATGAGAATGGCTCCCATAGGCCCATATATTTGAATACTTGGTCCCCCACTGATAGAACTGTTTGGAAAGGGTAGGAGGTGCGACCTTGTTGGAGGAGGTGAATCACTGGGCTCTGAGGTTCCAAAAGTTCAAGCCATTCCCTGTTAGTGCTCCCTGCCTTGTGCTTCTGGATCAACTCTAGGCCACGGTCCCAGTGCCATGCCTGCCTGTTGGCTGCTGTGCCCCACCAGGATAAGCAGGAACCCTAAAGCTCTGAAACTGTAACCCTCAAATAAATTCTCCTCTGAGTTGCTTCGGTCACAGTGTCTCTTTGGTGGCAACAGCAAAGGAACTCAGAGAAAAAGGCTCTTACCCTGTAACTGAGGCTAGCCTCAGGTCCTCAGATGTCCTTGATCCCCATCAGTGCTAGGGTGTGCACCAACATAACATAGCAGGGAGCCAAGGGAAAGCAGGCTGAGGTGTGGTCATAGACACAATTTTCCACCAGTTCTAACCATGATTCTGATTTTACAAATGAATAAGCCAGGTATATAGTGCTAATAATCATTAAAATGGGAAACCAATGATATCTTGGTCACTTGATCACCTGAGTTCAATCCCTGAGACCCACTTAATTGAAAGACAAGGTGGGCAGTATTAGTGCATGCCTTTATTCCCAGAACTCAGGAGGCACTGGCAGACAGATCTCTGTGAGTTTGAGGTCAGCCTGGTCTAAAAAGCACATTCCAGCACAGTTAGTACTGTTACACAGAGAAACCTTGTCTCAAAAAACCAAAAAACAAACAAAAGAAAAAAAAGAAAAAGAAAGACACAAAACAACTCCTGCATGTTGTTTTCTGATTTCATGTGTTAGCTGTGACTTGTGTGGGCGGGTGCACATGCATACATACACACACACACAATATGTAATTTAAAAAATAGAAATAATGATTAAATGTTTGCAGCTTAAAGAAAAACTTACCCAGTGATGGGCCTTATGCAAACATATTTATAGGATTATTAAATCCTGGGACTCATATTATCTCTATTTCCATCTAAGAAAACAAAGTCCGAGAAAATAACTGAGCCAAGAACCAAACTACATCCACACAGACAAGCCATGATCCCTTAGCAGTACTGCCTCCCACAAGGGACTCAAGGAGAGCAAGCGGTGGTGAGAGGCCCTCTGGACTTTGAAAGCAGAAGTAACCATGGTCCATGGTGGGCCAGGACTTCCATTCCTGCTGTGCAGGAGCACCCTCCCTGTTCCTCCCAAACCACCACCAGGGAGGGAAGCTTCACTGCTGTCTGTCATTACCACCCCCCCCCCCCACGGCACTGAACTGTAGAACAAGCCCACAGCCTGAGCACAGGGCCTAACACACGCTAAGAAGGGAGAGCGGAGCTGCTCACTCAGCCTGAAGCCTGTCTCCTTGTTTACCCCCAGACACAAACCCCAACCCGGGCATCCTGTCTGGGGCCCTGTCAGTCTTTACTCTCTCCCAGAATCACTGTGAATCTTGCAGGGCTGCGGTTGCCTTGGTAACTTGATGGGAGGCTCTTGAGGTTTTGTGGAACCAGAGAGGGATGTGGGGGGTGGGCAGGCAGGGAGAGAGGGAAGAAGGCAAGGAGGGGTACCAGGCTCTGTTAGGCTGCTGGTCACAAAAGGGAAGGAACAGTTCCAGCTCTGGCCGCTGTCAGCCAGCCAGTCCTTCTCTGGGTTTGGCCTTGGTGCCTTCTGTTGCATCTGCAGTAGTTTTGTTGGGGGCTGCAGGTGGGGACTCTTTATAGTCGAACCCATGAGGAAAAGAACCTTGAGGTAACTGCTCTGTCCTTGGAGTTGAGGGACTCCTGCTTGCTCTCCGCCCTGAAGTCTTAACTACTTTTATGAAGTTCAATGCCTGTATTTTATAAGATAGATAATTATGGTCGGGGGAGGTCAGGCCCTCCTCTGCTAGACTTGGCAGGGCCTCCAGACTGCTGAATTTCCAATCAGCACCAAACACACTGATGGGACCAGGGTGGGCGGGACAGTCAGTTCTGTGGTTTTCACTGTGTAAGGAGAGCCTGTCTCTACTTTCCAGTCCCTGTGATGGTCAGGAGAGAGCTTGTGTACCGCCTTCTTCCATTCCCGATCTGAACACTCTAGAACTGCCTTACTGAGAGGCGGGCGCCTATGGGAGTGTAGGGAGAGGATGCGGCAGAGGGCAGGAGGGGTGGGTATATAGCTGTCTTTCTAGGGCAGCTTTCTTAGGCTTCCTAGAGGGATCCTGTAAGGTGCAGCCCCCTCCCCACTTCCCCAGGGCAGACCTGGCTGACTGCCTGCTGGAGTGCTGTTCCACTGAATGCCTCAAGCAGGCAGAGGCAAGGACTGAGGAAGGTGGGGATAGACAAGGAGATCTGCAGGCTTAGGGATGGCTTCCCACTTACTCTCATGGACGTGAAGAGGGGGCGGGGCATAGGGTTCCATGTCTTTCTTCATGCCATCAGCTGCCATCCAGGATTGTGATTCACAGAGACAGTGAAGGGTTGGCTCCTGCTCCCTGGGCCAAGCTGTATGCCCTGCTCCTCTGGGAAGGTGTTTTGACAGCTACACTGGCTGTAATAGTGACAGGGACAAACCTTTATTTTCAGGTTGAGCCCAGTTGCTGACTATAGCTGGCTAAGGGACAGATGACCCAAAATGCCTCCTTAACAGATTATAAGCTCTGTCCACCCCCTGATTTCTGACCATGAGTATCTTACTCTTTGAGAAAGGAAAGAAGGGAGGAGTGAGAGCTATCCAGGTCTGCAGCCTCGACCCCATGAACCTATCAATCCCTTTTCCCTCTACCCCCTCCTTTTAATTAGCTAATGTCTATAAAGGACCAGGTGCTGTAAAAGCCCTATAGAAATGTGGAACACAATTTCATTTCCAAGACTAGCAAAGAATGTATTTGCCGACTTGAGTGAAAGGTCACTAGGCCTGCCTGGGACAGAGGCCAACTTCCCTCTCTCCAGGGCCCAGAGGAAAGACATTTCTGGGAGGTCAGGTAGGGAAAGGAGAAGCCTTGTAGAGACAAAGTGCCAGTCACATCAACGATCAAGGTCCCTGCCCTTCTTGGGCCTTGACCCGGACATCATGCCAGCTTCCTACCTGTATTAGTTACTTTTCTAATTGCTGTGTGACAAAAGCAACAAGAAAAAAAAAAGGATTTGTTTTGGTTCACAATTTAAAGAGCCATGATCCATCATGAGAGGGAAGGCATGATAGCCGTCACATGAACTGTTGGTCACATGGCATCCACAGTCAGGAAGCAGAGGAAGATGAATGCTGGTGCTCAGCTCACTTCTTCTTTCATTTGGTCCAGGGACCCAGGTGAAGATGTGACACCAGCGTTCAGCTCGGGACTTCCCTGAGCTAACCCTCTTTGGAAATGCAGGCAGAGACATGCCTGGAGGTGTGTCTCCTAGGTGATTCCAAATCCAGTCACCTTGACAACAATGATTAGCATCCCCACCCTAGTACATTCCTGACTCCCAGAGCTCCAGAAGATGATCCTTTCTGTAGCAGCATCTTGGAGGTTCTTCACCAGTGGTATGATGATGTTCACAACAACTAATACTTATTAAACATGTACTGGCTAACAGCCTTTGTAAAGGGCAATAGCTCTCCAGCTGGCGGACTGGTGGCTGTCTCTGTAGTGGGGATTAGAAGCTTGTCCTCTGCACAAAGGACCTTGAAACCCTGGGGAGAAGGTTATCACTAATCATCAGACCAGTGACAAGAGTTCCTGTTGTCTGCCCTCCTGAGAACTTTCAGTATGGATGTGGCCTACGCTTCTGAACTCTACTGTCCTTTCCCTGGTGATGACCGGCCCAAATCCATTAGGAAAGAGCACATAGGCCAGCTTGGGGGTGGCAGCTCTTCAGTAGATAATTGTTTAGCAAATAGAGATGCCAGGACTGGGGAGATGCTCAGTGGTAAAGTGAGTGCTGCGTGACCGTGAAGACCTGAGTCCAGATCCTAGCACCCACATAAAAGCTGGGCATAGAAGTCCATGTCTGTAGCCCCAGTACTAGGAAGGTGGGTACGGATGGATCCCTGGGGTTAGCTGGCCAGCTAGTGTAGCCAAAACAGGTAGCTCCAGGTTCAGTGAGAAACCTTGTCTCAAAAACAGATAGATGATCAGTAGATAAATAGATAAATACATACATACATACACATACATGCATACATAGACAGTAAGATATGGTGGAGCATGCTTTTAGTCCTAGCACAGTTAGTTGCAGACCAGCCAGAGCTACATAGTGATATCTTTTCTCAAACAAAACAAAAAAGGTAAGAAGCAATAGAGAAAGACTCCTAACATCCCTCTCTGGCCTCCACACACAATGCATGCGTGAGTATACCTATCCAAAAAGACACATTTGCATAAACACACACACAACAAAAACATAAGAGAGAAGCAGCCCTTATCCCCGGCACTAAGAAAGGATGAAAGGAAGAGAGGCAGAAAGGAAAAAAGGAAAAAAACAATAATGAGACCAATGAACCTTGACAAGTTCCATGTCCAAGGGGCAGCTTTCCAGTTTCTGGTGCCCCAAGGCCTGCACCAGTCACCTGTGTGTCTTTGCCTCCTGAGAATTCTATTAGCCAGTTCTTAGGAATGCCCGCTCTTCATCTCTAAGTAGGAACTGGCTTTGGTTCAGCTCCAAGGTGAAGGGGACTGAGAGAATAGAACAGGAGTCTTAGCCTTCACAGCTCCTAAGGTGCGTGCACTCGTCCAGGGAGCAAGGGAGAGTGCAAAGCTGGGAATGAATGTAGGTTCAGGAAGAGGCAGGGAGATGGATGTGTTTCCACATCTCCTGGGCCTCCTTTGTCTCCACCCCCTTAGCCCCCTAAAAGCTGAACAAAGATGGAAAGATAGCTGGGAGACATGGCTCTTGAGACTCCACGGCCCTCCAGTCCCCGCTATGTCCCTAAGTCCTCCTTTCCAGCTTGTCTTCAGGATCCAGGTGTCTCACTCTGTCATCAGTTCATTATCATTCTGAAAAGTTATCTGTCCTTGAAAAAGCTGAGACCGGTCCCCACCATTTGAGAGAAGTTCAAATGGACAGAGGCATAGGGTGGCCACGGGCACCCAAACAGCACAAAGGAACTGGTTCCCAGAGTGTGTCTAAATAGACAAATCCACTAGCATGCAGACCCACACCTTTACACAGGGTCACACAGGGGTTTCATGTCACCCAAATTGCTGTGCCATGGCAGGCACACAGACGCCACAGTTCCCACAGGGCCCAAGACCACAGCTCCAGCAGCCTCCACCCCTAACGTAGGCAGGGCCCAGGCTGCCCAGGCTCTGAGGATGGGGGCAGAACAAAAGTGGAATATGGAGCACAAGGTTAGAGATCCGAGTTCCATTAACCAGAAGAAGCGTGTTGTGAATAAGAAAGCACGGGGAGAAGGGCACTGCTGAGTTGGTTCCTGACAAATGTGTCCTCACTTCCCGCCCCTCTCCCCAACCCCCCCAGGAAGCTTCTTGCTGTCAGCAAAGCCATTTAGGGATTAGAGCAGCTCCCTCAATTCGCTCTGCTTATACAAAAGGTGCTTTCAGTTCACGTGCCTTTCTTCATGGATTTCATAACGCACAGAGGAGTTTCCGCCTCAGTACCCACCTGGAGTGCCTGGTCCTCACAGCCTAGCCATTCGGGCTGGCCTTGGCTTTCTGGCAATGCTAGCCAGTGACTGTCATACTCTAAGAGGGCAGCTCCAGCACAGCCAGGAGAGGACATAGGTGAAGTGTTCCCAAAGAACAAGAAAGGGTTCTGAGCCGTGGAGATAGTTCCCCAGGGGGGCGCAAGCCTGGAAGGATGAGTTCCATAAGGATGGCTAGGGAGTGGTTTCGGCTTGTAAGACTCTTGGCAGGTCCGCTACATGCATTTAGTTGATGCATCCTATTTATTTACACCCAGTGCATGTGAGGCTAAGTACTAAGAATACAATATTTGAGCCAGCAGTGGTCGTGGCGCACGCCTTTAATCCCAGCACTCAGAGGTAGAGACAGGCAGATCTCTGTGAGTTCGAGGCCAGCCTGGTCTACAGAGCGAGTTCCAGGACAGTCAGAGCTTTTATACAGAGAAACCCTGTCTCAAAAGAACCAAAAACAAAACAGAAGAAAAACAAAACAAAACAAGACACAAAAATCCAATCAAACGAACAAAACTCCCCACAACATCGAATAAGATAATATACTCATCTTTGCTGCCAAGCCTAAAGATGAAAACCTGGAGAAAATCAGATAATAATAAGAATTATGACAAGAGCTAAAATGAGAACAGACGGGATACTAAGTTAGAAAACAAGAAAAAGATCAGGGCTTCAGATGGAGTAATCAGGGAAGTATAGTGCTGCACACTTAGGCCTCAAAGCACAGGCAGGAGCCAGGTAAGATAATTACAAAAGCCCCCGTGCCAGGGATTGCAGAGAGACAGACAACAGGGTGGCTAGTAAGGTGACGGGGAGGAGGAGGGTAGAGGAAGTGGATATGGCTAAGTGTTCTGTTAGGAGACAAAGGAAGCTTACATGGTTTAATGGGAAGAGAGAAAGGCTTGTCCTGACTCCCATTCAGCAGGAGTCTTCAGAGAGTTCAGGTGGGTCCAGGGAGGTCACCAAGAAGGCTGCTATAGTCATGCCAGTGAACAGGAGACAGGAAGAGCAGAAGGAAACAGCCAACTCCTAAAAAATGATGTCCTCAAGATACCTGTTAGGTATGCGTCAAATCCTTGTCTTGAAGCTTGAGAGATGGGTCACTAACAGCACTAGCTGCTTTTTCAGAGGACCCTGGTTTGATTCCCAGCACCCACATGATGGCTTATAAGTGTCTGTAGGTCCGGTCCCAATACCCTCTTCTGGCCTCCTCAGATACCAGCCTTGCATGCACATACAGATCAAACATCTACACAGAAAGTAAATATATAAACAAAATAAAAGAAACCCTGTTTGGCTGGGTGTGATGGTACACACCTTTAATCCAAGCACTCAGGAAGTAGAGGCAGGTGGATCTCTGTGAGTGCAAAGCCAGTCTATATAGAATGCTTGTCTTAAGGTGGGGAGTGTAGCTCAGTGGGTAGAGTGTTTGTCTAGCACCCGCAAAGCTCTAGGTTCGATCCCCAGCACTAAATATATTGGGCAGTGACGAATGCCTGTATTCCTAGTCAGAAAGTACAGAGTTTGAAAACAGCCTGGGCTACATGGGAGCCTATTTTAAAAAAATTAGGGGGCTGAAGAGATGGTTTGGTGGTTCGGAGCACTGGTTGCAGTTGCAGAGGACCCAGGTTTGATTCCCAGCACCCACATATGGCTCACAGTCACCTGTCACTTTAGTTCTAGGGGATCTGGTGCTTTTTCTGGTCTCCGAGGGCACCAGAAGCACATGTAGTGCAAATACACACACGCATACAGGAAAAACACCCAGACACATAATAAAATAAAATAAACCTAATGAAAAACAAAACAAAAAGGATTTCTGCCTTAATTTGTCCTTTTGTCACCTCCAAGGTCCACTATGTGCTTTTTCCGTTTCAGATCCGAGGGGATCCATGGCTGCCACTTCCTCATTTCTAAATGAACCCACGGAAAGGGCAGTCTTTTGGAGATTCTCCAGGAAGCTGTCACCCTTCAGGCTGGGAAGAGGTTGCCATTTTGGGGAGGGGTCATTTTCAATGCCCTTCTGCCCTACTGATGTGGAGTACGGCCACAGAGCCACATGTTGGATAGACTGAGGCTGACTGAGCCATGGAGACCCAGAGGCAGCCACCTGCTGCCAAGTCCAGGTTCCCCATGCCTGTCCCATCCTGCATCAGGGAATAAGGACAAGGCAGAATTAGAATTAGGGGAGGGCTACTCAGAGCCTGAGCCGCCCTCTGGGGACACAGGAATATGAGCTGCGGAGCTTGAGCATCCCAGGTAGCACTCAGGATTGAAAACTGATTTACAGTCAGAAAGCGGGCGGGCGGGAGGGGGAAGAAGGCGGGGGCTCTGTGTACAGTGCAGCCTTGTGGGGCGGCAGTAATTACAGATCACATTGAACTGTCCTTGCTGCACATTGAAGGGCAGTGGGAATGAGACTCTAAATCACAGTTCCTCGATGCTCACCATAGCTAACTCCTGTGATGTGGCCCCAGAGCCCAGGGCTGACACTTCTGGACGCGCGCGCATACACACACACACACACACACACACACACACACACACACAGAGCCTATTAGTAACTAGCTTCGCTGACTGGAGACCCAGTGGGGATGTTACTAATTCTGGCAGGAGCTGCTATCCCACAAGCCTCTCTGTTTGTCCCCGGCCCACAATCCCAGCATTTCTCACCCTCGACTTCCCTTCTTCCACGGGGCTCTGAATGACCAAGTATCATTTGTTGGAGACACCCTGTCCTCCATTCCTTGTTCTCGCAGCATCTCTTTGCTTTACAGCCATTGTCTTTGTTACACCCATTTACTTCATTGCAGAGCTGGGATCCTGGGGAATCAAACGCAGGGCTTCCTGTCTGCTAGGCAACTGATCTACCACTCCAATACCCTTTTTCCCATCTTGTGAATTTTTACCTGAATTTTGGTCATCTCCTAACTAGATCCCCTCTCTTTAGCTCACTCTCTCCCCTAATCCTAATTCTTTCCATTATTGCAATGGTAATATCTCTAAACACACTTCTGACTCCGTTTTCTTTTTTGGGGATAAGGTCTCTCAGCCGTGTAGCCTTAGTCTCTCCCCATGTAGAGCAGGCGTAACAGGGATCTACCTACCTCTGCTGCCATGAAAGGTCCGCTGCCACCATACCCTGGCGTCTGACTCCAGCGCTGCCTCCATACCCTGGCATCTGACTCCAGCGCTGCCTCCATACCCTGGCATCTGACTCCAGCACTGCCACCATACCCTGGCATCTGACTCCAGCGCTGCCTCCATACCCTGGCATCTGACTCCAGCACTGCCACCATACCCTGGCATCTGACTCCAGCACTGCCTCCATACCCTGGCATCTGACTC
>PVIU01027062.1:0-21020 GCA_004026605.1 Ondatra zibethicus | reverse complement strand
AGAGTCTGTGTCACCACCAGTGTTCCCAGGAATCTACTGGGTCCCGGTTTCCTTTAGGGTTGAGACTGCAGATGCTGTAATTCCTAAAAGTCAATCAGCTTTCAGTATTGATGATCCATATCATATATTCAATCATTTAAAACTCTAGACTGTCCACTTTGCTATTAAGAGTTCTAGTTTCCTGAGATCAAATAATAAGCAGAATTTTGTTTGCCCTAAAGATGTTGAGCTATCAAGTTAGAATTATTTAATCTGATATACCTAATTTCTAGAACATCTCCATTTGGATAATATGGTTTTTTTGAGACACAGTTTCTCTGTGTAGCCCTGTCTGTCCTGGAACTCACTCTGTAGACCAGGCTGGCCTTGAACTCAGAGATCTACCTGCCTCTGCCTCACCGCTTGGCTAAGTTATATAAATCTCATGTAACAAGTCATGAGCAAAGTATACTTTAGGTGCCTAATTCACTGTCTTCATAATAATTTTCTTAATAGATGCGAATGAGCTGCTCAGAGTCTGTCACAGCTAAGAATGTCACGGCCAAGGACGACATGTGGCTCTTTAGCTCCAGTTCCACATGTAGCCCTTGTTCTCTTAGTCGGTCCTTAACCATCAGACCGTTTCTCCTAATGAGCTCCATAGAGTCCATATTTAATTGTGGTGTTTCCACGGAATACCACGTGATTTCAGATGGGACGACCTACCAGCTAGCTGCCCAGGTAACAGACAGCAGTTCTTCTAATTCCCAAGTGAGAAGCAGGGAAATGAGCTAAGACATCTGTCAGATTCTCTTATTGTGAAGGCCTTTCCCTGTTGATGAGGGAGGAACTGCAGTCAATTAGGTCAACCAAGAAATAACACAAGTGTCTAATTTTTTCTTCCATTTTCAGAATATGAAGTTATATCCAGAGAAAATGGGTCATTCAGCGGGAAGAACAAATCCATTCAAATTACCAATCAAACCTTTTCTACAGTAGAAAACTTGAAGCCAGATACAAGGTAAGGCCCAGTGCTATTCCAGGTGAATTCTGGGGGTGGCATAAACTGCAGTCACAACAAAGAACAGAACGATACCTTCTCTTGCTTATAGGAGGATGTTGCTTTAATTCTGAATCCTTTAATGTGATGTTGAATATATTGTATTACATTTTCAAAATATTCTTGTTGTTAGGAATAAAGGAGTTAATAGGATGCCCTTATAGGTTAACAGTATAAATGACAACCTAAAAAATAGGCCATTAGTAAATATTGATTCTTTTTGTTTGTTTGTTTGTTTGTTGAGACAGTATTTCTCTATTCAACAGTCCTGGCTGTCCTGGAACTCTCTTTGTAGACCAGGCTGGCCTCAGACTCACAGAGATCCACCTAACTCTGCCTCCCAAGTGCTGGGATTAAAGGTGCATGCTACCACTGCCCAGCTATGCAAATACTGACTTTTAAATATCAAAATTTAGAAAAGTCTGTGGACTAGAGATAAATGAAGTGTGCATGGCATAAACTAGACTTGAGGACCTGACTCGGATGCTGGAATGGGGGAAGGAAGGGAAGCAAACTACTTGACAAAATGCAAAGATTATATTTAAAGTAGCTCCCTATTGGCCCAATGTTGTATTCATTGCTGATCTGTTGCAGTGATGAGATACCATGGCCAAGGCAACTCATAAAAGTAAAACATTTAATTGGGGCCTTGCTTACAGTTTCAGAGGCTAAGTCCATGATCATCATGTGGGAAACATGACAATGGTCAGGCATGGCACTAGAGCAGTAGCTGAGTAGCAAGATGGAGACAGAAAGAGCAAAAGACTGAGTCTGGCTTCTGGAGTGAGCTTTTGAAACCTCAAAGTCCACCCCCAGTGACACACCTCTACCCACAAGGCCACACCTCTCCCACAAGGCCACACCTCCTAATCCTTTCCAAGCTGGTCACTAACTAGGGTCCAAACATTTAAATACATGAGCACATGGGGGCCATTCTCATTCAAACTGCCACACAGAAGCAGCAGCCCTTTGCTTTGGGGACTTGTTACACGGGAAAGGAGAATAGATCCTTTAATCAATAGATCCTGGAGATCAGCTGCATATTTTATACTGTTTATACATTAACATGAGGTCATTCATATTTCAGTATAGTTTTATGATCTCTTTTTAGTCTAAAACACTAATTCATTTTATTACTGAAAGAAAAATAAGGCCCTCGGACATTTCTGATTAGCTGTAGAGAAGTTCCCGGAAGAGGTTTCCTTTCTCTGAGTTTCCTTTGCTGTACCCCTCTCCATCGTCTTCTGCCTGGGCTGAGCAGGGCATTGATTGTGACAAGAGAACAAACCTCTTTTAACTCTGGTAGTAGGGACATTCTTCTCATCATTTTGGAGAAAAAGAAACAACTAATTAATTGAGGTTAACTATGTATAAACTTCTGCCCTTTACTGAAAAAAAAATGCATTTCTTGCACAAATATGATTTTAAAGTGCCTGTTTTGAGTTGTAAAATGGAAAATGCGTCAACTTTTAATATTCATGAAAGGTTTAAGTTAGCCAAAATAAGCCTATTTGTCAGTTAAAGCCCAATGGATCTCGATTCTGTTTCCTTAGCAAGATTGAAAGAAAGAAACAAAAAACACCTTTTATACCATAATAAATTTTAAGACAATAATTTTTAAAAACATAATTTCATTGAACCTTTTTAATATGTTATGCTTAAGAAACTTAAGTTTCTCTCTTGAGTTGTCTGCTTTTTATCCCATTTAATGGTGTGAGCGTTGCTGTACACTATATTCATGGAAAGGCATCTGCTTTGTAAGTGTGCACTGTGTTCCTTTTCTGAATCAAGCTGTCCCCGCAGCTTCTTACAATGCACCTATTAGTTCATGATCTAAATGCAGAACAGGTTTTTCAGGCACATTTGAAGCCAAATTTGTTCTACGAAGCTTCTCATTTCAATTTAACTAATGTTTATTAAGTGCTGCAGGGGATATAAATGGCAACCAATGTGGTGTCTGCCTTTGAGCTCAAGTCTAGCAGGAAGGTTAATTCATAAGCATTCTACAAAGCATGGGGAGGGTTCTGGAAGTGGCCTGTGGGAGTGCTGGGGGAGGCTGGGGGAAGAACACTCGCCAAAGCCTGGGAAAGGAAAAAGGTGAGCGCTGGACTGGCCTGGAAGGATGCATAGAAAAGCATGGTGATGCTGGTAGGGAAGAGAGCATGGCAGAGAAGATAGCACAGTACATGACAGTGCAGAGAAGCAAACTGGATTATAATTTAGAATACTGTATCTTACTATAGCTTTGTTATACTACAAGGAAATGTGTAAATACTGTATTTTACTATAGCTGTGTTATACTACAAGGAAATGTGTAAATACTCTATTTTACTATAGCTGTGTTATACTACAAGGAAATGTGCAAATACTGTATTTAGTAGGCTTTCTATTATTTGACTTAACTTTTAAAATCTGAAACCTGAGAAGTATCTAGTAGCCAATCTGTACACACCCCATGGGTAGTATAAGGTTAGTGTTGATCAGTGAACCAGACAGAAAGAAGCATAGAATCAGAGATTAAAGATTTACAGACTGGCTTGGGCTAGAAATTCTATTCTAGAAGCTAAGTAGCATTGGACCACACACTCCTTTCACAGCCAGCTGTCCCCGCTGGTCGTCATTGTCAATCTACCGTGCAGGAGCTCAATTCTTTACTTTCTCTAAGGGGCCACCCAGCAACTGTTTGCTGATGAGAGGGCTTAACCCCATACCTGGTATCAAATGCTCCTGTGTCTGGGCCGGTGCCTCATGGCCACAGCCTGCTGTAGCAAGGGACTGTGATATCAAATGTACACAGGGATAGGGAGCCATCACTTGAAGTAAGGGAGGCAAAAGAAGTCTAGAGATTGAAGACAAATGCTATCTTTCTTTTGAAGAGAACCTATCCCAATTACTACTTCAAAAAACAAAAGAATTCTGGGAATGTTGATTTCAGTTTAATCAGTGTCATGGTTAATTTTCTATTACTGTGAAGAGAAATGAAGACCAAGGCAACTTGCAGAAGAACAGCTTTATTGGGGGCTCACTTAACAGTTTCAGAGGGCTACAGTCCATGACCATCATAGCAAGGGGCATGGAAGCGGGCAAGCAGGCCTGGTGCTGGAACAGTAGCTAAAGCTGACATCTTTCTCCAGAAGTAGGAGGTAAATGGGAATATCAGGAGTCTTTTGAAACCTCAAAACCCAATTCCAGTGACACACCTCCTCCAACAAGGCCACCCTCCCTCATCCTTCCCAAAAAGTTCCATCAACTAAGGACAGGGAATTTATCTTAGGGTTTCTATTGCTGTGAAGAGACACAATGACCATGGCAACTGCTATAAAGGAAACATTTCATTGTGATGGCTTGCTTACGGTTCAGAGGCTTGGTCCATCATGGCAGGGAGCATGGTGGCATGCAGGCAGGCACAGTACTGGAGAAACAGTTTAGTGTCCTACATCTTGCAGGCAACAGGAAGTCTACTGACCATCACACTGTGTGAAGCTTGAGAAAAAGATCTCAAAGCCAGCCCCCAGTGACACACTTCCAACAGAAGGTGTGGCCCAGATTAAAAGTGTGCCCTCCAGCCTCAAGGTCTGGATTAAAGGCAAGTGTCATCCAGCCTCCTCCAAGATCACACTTCCTCCAACAAGGCCACACCTTCTAATAGCGCCACTCACTATGATCTTACAGGAGCCAAATACATTCTAATTACCACAGGGTTCAAATATATGAGTCTATGGGGGCCATTCTCACTCAACCACCACAATCAATACTCCAGCCCACGCCCCAGTACTACCTCTTTATTTCTTCCACACCAAATCTCCTTCCCTTCAATTGGCCAGGAACAACACAGTCCTTTCTCTTCTGGGCAGCATGGAGCTCTTGTTGAACTGGAAGTAAAACTGTAGAGTCATCTGAGAGCAAGCCACTGTATCTCTAAGACCGCCAAATATTTTTAATTCTACAGTAGGGTAGCTGATAAATAGTACCCCAAACCATCAATCTGGCCCCAGTGCTGATTGGGACAAGCAGTGTGGCTTAGCTGATCTTTGGGGTCTTCTGGCACATAGTCCTGGGATAGGCAAAGCCATGCAGAGTCAGTGAGAGTCAACCAAGACCTGGATCAGCCCATAGTGAATGGTCTCAGTCAGCAGCTTGTCTTTGAGTCTGCCTTGAGATGAACTGGTAAGTGCTTTGTTTGGTAACATTGATGTTATGGGCTCTTCTTGATGAACTAGTTGGCAACACAGATGGACACACATGATTGCCTGGGCTGAAAAGCTCAGGTTTGTTCCAGACAGCCTACTTCTCTCCTTACTCTACTGAAAAACTGAAGAATCTGTTGTGTGTGCCAGAATTACATGTGGTCCAACAATTTCCTATGGAAAATAGAGTCTGGTAATTAAAATAAATCAAATTCACTTCATTTGACATCTCTGGGCTCAGGGGGATTCTTGGGAACAGTCCTTCCTCTAAGACTAAAACCTGCCAAAGTTTGGGACTCCTGTTTATAGAGTTGATAAAACCTTGGCACTGATGGTTAGCTGCAACGCAAACAGCGACTTCTTATAAGCTGTGAATCTGGCTCAAAAACAGATGTGTGGAATAGCCATTAGGACGTCATCACAGGGTTTATGTGAAATTCAGTTCTCTTCAAATTCTTTATTTACTTCTCAACACCATCTATGGACTTGGTATAAAGTAAAATAAGGTGCCAAAGCATCAGGCATTTTACTTAGTTTTATTGTAGGTGTGGGCAACAGACGAATAATTCCTCCCTTGTTAAAGAAAGAAATGGAGGCAGTTGCTCAGCTAGTAACTTGTCACCAGGCAGAAGGACAGCTCTCCAAATATGGATCTCTATTTGTCTGTAAAGAGATCAGTTTTGTGGCTATCACTACATGCCATGTTATTATAGAATTCCTTGTATCTAGAAAATCACAGCACCAGAGTTAGAAGTGAAGCCCAACTCTAGAATGTCCAGTTTCTGACCCCAGACCCCCAAAAATGAAAGAACCAAGAAACCTCTCTCAGGGCATAATGGGCAGCCAGGTTATGATCCTCCATGATTTCTGCATCCGTTTTCCCTTCTGTGGCTTCTGTTCCCTCTTATCCCCACCCCACCCCTTTACTTTCTCTTCCCTTCCCTTCCTTTTGAGACAAGCTGGTACGTTACTCAAACTGGCCTCAAATTTGTGATTCTGCTTCAGCTTTGTACGAGGCTGGGATTACAGGTATTTGCCATCGTGCCGGTTCTGTCCCCAACTGAGGTGTCCTACTCCACTCTGGCCCCTAGCTCCTTAACTGTATTCACAGTGTTACAATGAATGACATTACTTGTTGCTAAGTGTCCTGAATTGCTGTAGGCCTCCGATGTCCTTGAGATGAGGTCAGAAAAATTGTCTCTTTATTGCTTTTTATTCCACTTATTCTGATCCTCTTCCTCTGACAGAAGACCTTACCTAAATGGGTCTCCAGCACTTCAAAACCTCAGCAGGGGTAAAATGAACTAACAGTCATAGAGTCCAAACCAACAGACAGCCACTGAGTGTTTTTGCATAATAACAAGTTTTATAAGAAGCAGTTTACTTGAGGTTTGAGAACTTTGCTAACCTAACTTTTCCAACCAGTAGGGAGTAACTAAAAGTACATTAAAAAACCAGTGAAAGCTGGAACTCAGCTCTAAGTTTACACCAAAACTGAGGTTTAGAGAGAAGGGGTGAGGGAGTGATGGAGGCGCCCACCCCACCCACTTTACTCCACACCCATGCTGCAGGGCAGCTCCTGGAGGTGGACCTTCTGCTTCTGACGGATTAGCTCAGGAACTGCAGACCATACTTTCAGGAACCATGTTTTCACTTTATTCCAGTAACTGATTTTTTTTTTAAATTTTATCCTTCATTATCCTTTCCCATTAGGATAATTCATAGATTTTTTTAAAAAGTCTTTTAATGTATCAAAGTCTTGCCACTGCTTCCTAAGAAGCAAATATTGAAAAAACATGAAAAACAGTATTATAAGTCTTTACATATCTTTATGTTTCTTTTGGGCTTGTTGTTCAGCTGAATGTAGATTTTAAGATAAATTATGATAAAATGAAGACTTTCTAAAAGTTTTTGACTTCCCCATAACTTCTAGCCCTGCTGTGCGGCTAAACCTCCATTACGATTCTGGTCCCTCAAATAGAGCCCATTATTTTACTCTCAGTTTCTGGGCTTTTTGACACTATACCTTGGTACTCTGAAAGTTTACAGTTTTTTTTTAATTCTTTTCACATCTTCTTGGACACAAAGAAGGTCTTTTTAATCTTGAAAACAAACATCTTTAAGTTCAGGAAAATTTCTCACACAAATCTCTAGGATTAAAGTCCCCATTTTATAATTTCTGCCAGTTGGATGGTCAATAATCCAATTTTCTATTTTTAACTGACTTTTATGGCTAGTTATCTGTAGATTGTCAACTTTATCTTCTAAATGTCTTTTTTGGTTTCTGTGTTCATTCAAATAACTTTGCTAAAATTTTGAGGTGGCACCCTATATTTATGTGCAATCGTCATTCTCTGAGCCTTGACTCTTAGAGGCATATAGTGTCATCCAGGGGACAAAATGTGCTTTCTGGGAAAGATTTTGCCACCACAAATATTTATTTATTTATTTATATAGGGCTTAACCAGCCAAAACATGCCCTCATGTTGTTAAACACAATTTAAAATTATTTCTTCCAAATTTGTATCATAAAATATTGGGAAAAAACTTCAGAAAAAGTAAGTTATGAAAACTTTTGTCCATGCTAGAAGTAGAGATCAAATGGAAGGAGCTAAAATAAAATGCCATGGAAAGGAGGCCAGTGGTCAGATCTGGACACAGCACGGGTCGGCTAGTGTAGCCTAGGACAGTTATGACATGCACTCCTACTCAGTGAAACTGCAGATGCATGCGAATCCGTCCCCCACTGTCTCCTGTATTCAGCTCACCAGTTCTGTGAAGTTTTGTTATCACTGGGACTGTTTGACAGCACCAGCCTTAGGAAGAGTAGAACTTTGGAATTACCCACGTATGTGACTTAGGTAAATGGCATAGATGTTTTCAGATCAGCATTATTTATATAGCTGTGCGATCATGCGTGTGCATGCCATGATGTGCTGTGGAGGGCAGGGGACAGACAGCTCTGGGTCGTAGGCCTCGCTTTCTACTTTAAGAGGCCGCTTTTGTTGCTTCCTGCTCTATGGTTATGCAAGCTGGCCTGTGGGAGTCTGGAGATTGTCTTCACCTCCTACCATGCTACACAAGTACTGAGTTTGGGGTTACAGATTGGATGTGTTGCCTCCACCCCCAGCCCTGCTTGATCTGGGGTCCAGGGATTGGAACACCGGTTCTCACACTTGCATGACACTCACCCAGCCTGGCCCTTTCTTATGGTAATCCCATAGCACCTTACATGTAGCTAAGAATTGAAAGGGAAATTTGAATTCTATTTCACAAATATTTCAATTTTGGAAGAGTCAAAGTATTACAATAGTTATAAACATCACTGGCCTGGGATGAGACTTGGGGAAGTACCTCATAGGGTTTGTGTGCTGGATTGCTTTATAAATGCAGAGTGACTATGTATGACACACAGTAGGGACTTTAAAAAGTGGTTCCCGTCATGTGACCATTGGAATCTGTCCTACTACACTCCAGAAGTGACCTACCAGTAAAGAAACTCACTCCCACTTCGCTTGTAGCACCATCTATACCCAACTGAGCACCATGGCCACCCTGCTGGTTCTCATTTCCTTATCAAACACTTTCCTTGCATGGGCAGAATTCTCACTTTGTGGCAAACTTCTCAAAGATGACCTTTATATCCTCCAAAGCTTGCAAAGATCATAAAGCACTACCTGCTGACTCAGGCCAAGTCTGCCTGAGAGCAAATGCAGCTGCGGCCAAGGCAGTTTCTTTATTAACCAATAAAAGCAACCCAAATACAGAAGACCCTCCTACACCAGGTTTCAGACGGATGTGCACTGCTTCCCTGCTCTGGGCTTCTCAACGGGATCTGCAGTTTATACAGCTTGTGAGAAAGATCTGTCGATTATGCACAATTTTATGACTCACTCATGAAGTAAGGATGGAGCCAAAGCAATTCTACATTTTCTGAAGAGACCTGAGCAGTATGAACCTAACTTACTAAGGAGAAGGAGAACAAAGTCTCAGGCTTTGTGTTCATGCTCTCAGGATGCTAGTGGACCCATTTTCTAGACACCCTGGCTTCCTGTATGATCTGTAGCAGACATTCTCATGTGCCTCCTTTCTTGCATTTCTCAGAACCAGTGGCCACAGAACTCATCCCAGTAACTCAGTCTTCATTTTCAGCAGCGGAGGCAGGACAAATAATGTGCATTAAAAACAAAACTTCCCCATTACCACTCTCTGTTGTGATTCTGATACCACAATGAGGAACACTAGGATGGCAGGTGACATCTGGAGCAAAGGGAGGTTCTTTATCTTGGAATGAAAGTCGGTCACCACATAGCTTTCCTATAGAAACCTGCCTGGTGATTCCTAACTGTTGTTAATGTTTTTCTCAAATAAAGTATTAGACAAGATGTTGCGAAGGTAAAACCTGAAATTGTCACGATTTAAAGATAAACAATAGTATATCAGGAAAATGTCATTTCTTAAAGCCCTCAAAGATGTTACTATTATTTTTATTTCTCCTTATGCAGCTATGAATTCCAGGTGAAACCCAAAAATCCACTTGGTGAAGGCCCTGCCAGCAACACGGTGGCATTCAGTACTGAATCAGGTAATCATGTCAGTAGTGGTCCACATGGATGTGACTGGACATAATCACAAGTGTTGGCATAGGAGAAGCTTATTTGAAATCCAGAGTGTCTTGAATTCTGAAGCCCTTGAGAAGAAGCTAATAGATGTACTTATTAAAGTTATCACTGCTTTTCTTCATTTGTGTTTATGTCAGGAAAGAAACTAAAATGAAAAACTGTAATCTACACCCCAAAATATAGTACTCAAATGTTTCCTTGCATGCCCAGAATAATGTCCATCAAGTACATCAGAGGAGGAAAGTTATGAGTTCTGGGAAACTATCTGCACAGTCCAAGCTTCAATTCCTCAATAAAAATCTGTATGCACAGACAAATTTGTATAATTCTAAACTATGTCATATCTTGGTAACTTATAATTAATAGTTTTGTAGAAAACTAAATGAGAAGGCTTTTGAAAAATCTAGAGCAACCTATGCTCAATCTACTCAAATCATGTGTAAAAGATGCAGCTGAGTACCTGAAGGATGATCAACAACCATTTCCAAAACAAACTTTCAGATTCAGGCTTTAGCAAGATTGCACATCATGTAAACAATACCTAAATGCACATACCCACCTTCTTCACCATAATACTGTAATAATACTAAATAATGCTAAAACTTTACCTAAAAGACTCTTCCATATGTGTTGTTTCTCCTCAGCTGACCCAAGAGTGAGCGAGCCAATTTCTGGTAAGTACCAGTCTCAATGGGGACTATACATTCCCAAATTAGATAAGCACAGCAAACTTGGGCTGAGCATCTTTCTATCTAGAAAGATAGAAGAGGTGTCACTCTGAAATATATCAACACTTAGAACCCATTGGGCGGTGCTGAAATTTGCTTTAACTCATATACCAATTCACTTAAAATCTGTTTAATTTGCTTACATTAAACTTTATAATATGTTGAGCCAGGCAGTGGTGGTGCATGCCTTTAATCCTGGTACTTTGGAGGCAGAAACAGGAGGATCTCTGTGAGTTTGAGGCCAGCCTGGTCTACAAAGGGAGTTTCAGGACAGAGTCCAAAAGCTACAGAGAACCCTATCTTGAAAAACCAAAAACACCAACCAACCAAACAAACAAACAAAAAACCCATTTATACTATGTAGCAAAAATGAGCCCCAAATGTGTCTACAAACCCAGCACTGCAGACACTAGTGCAATACCTAAGATATTGCTGAGATTTATTTCACTAGGGACAGAAACTAGATTGGAGTTTGTTAAACCCTTTCAAATATTTCCAGCCCCCAATATTTTATGCAGTAAAGAATTGAGGTATTAGGAAGTGGGCAAAGAAGTCTGCAGGCTGCTTCTGTTGTAAAGCTTGTAGTTCTTCAGAGTTAAACTTTGAACCCAAATCATGTGTGCTCTTCATGCAGCAGGAAGAGACGCCATCTGGACGGAAAGACCCTTTAATTCAGACTCTTACTCCGAATGCAAAGGCAAACAATATGTTAAAAGGACATGGTATAAAAAATTTGTCGGAGTCCAGCTATGTAACTCTCTCCGATACAAGATTTATTTAAGCGACTCCCTCTCAGGTATGTTCCACTACCCTAGCCGCTCTGTGATGTTTCAGACTCAGCACTTTAAACAAATTTCTTTCAAAAAGTGTTACAGACATAGGTAAAACAATTAATCTTAGAAACAAGGACTTAGATCTGTGATTTGGAGGCAGATAATGAAAATGCAACATAAAATAGTGACACCATGATCAACTTGAATGCATAGGCAGGTACTTGCACAGCAAAGCTTAGTACTGTCACAACCACCTAAGAATTAAAATCCTACTATTAATCATGAAAGGAACGTGACATCCTTAAAATTCCAGAAGGGCTCAAACCCCCTGCACTATGTCTTTTCTAGAATATTCATATAGTTAAAAACCTTGTGGTCCCTCACTCGTTCATCAGGTTGTATTCTGGGTTTGGTGGGTGACAAAGTACCAAATGCCATATTCCTACTTTCATATAGCATAACTCTCCTTCCTTTCTGTAGGAAGGAGAGACACGTTAAATAAATATGTAAATTACCCAAGAATGTCACAAAGAGTTAGACAAAATGGCTCAGTAGAAACGGAGTCTCCTTCAGTTGAACAGTTTTAGGGAAGGTCTGTGTGCAAATGTATCATGTCTGCTTAGAATAAATTTTGAGAAGAAATCAATGACAGAAGAGTCTAGAACAAAGGGTCTCTGGAAAGGTAGAGAAAAAAAGTGTGAAGGCCACGGCAAGACTTACTGTAGTGTTGGCTGAGATTTAGTAAAGAAGTTGTATTCTGAGTATAAGGGAGATTGCTGGGGAGAATTATGGAGGGAGTAATAACTTGCATTTTAAAAGTCACTGTGCTCTGGGGAAAGGGGAACATTAGGAGGTAAGAGTTAAGCAAGGAAGGACATCAGCTAGGAAATCTTCCCTAGTGCAAGAGATGCTCGTGGCTTTTCCTCTTGGAAGTAAGGGAAAAGAAAAGAAAAGCTATTCTTTGAAATAATCGGTTATGGAATTGCATACACTAAAGTATAGTAAAGAAAAGGACATTATTTCATTTCTGGTCCTTCAGGGAAGTTTTACAACATAGGAGACCAGAGGGGCCATGGAGAAGATCACTGCCAGTTTGTGGATTCATTTCTAGATGGCCGCACAGGACAGCAGCTCGCCTCTGACCAGTTACCCACCAAAGAAGGTATGCTCTCTAACTTTCCCAAGTAGAGGGTTTTGCAGATTAGCAAGGAAAGCAAACAGTTGACGGAAAAGGCTACATTACTGCTACTCTGTCACTAGGGATAGAAGAAACTTAGTTCTCAATTCAAGCTCAGCTCTAGAAAAATTAGATATATAAATGTATTCTGAGAAAACTCAATCTTTCCCAAGTTTCCAGCACTCCTGTTATCCCAGTCAGTGTCCCTCACAGCTTCAGTCATACGGAACATGCCTGGACATCTTCTTTGCGCCCTTAACAATTGTTTCCACCATACAAGGAAAACATGATATTTTCCTTAAAATGATCTATATAAAACAATTATAATAAGTCTGAGAAGTGAATATACTCAGCAAATTGCTAAATACATATTAGCAGCAGGCTGTGTAGGGAGGACTGAAAATTTAATTCTTGCCTCAGCAGAGCAGAATGGTGTACATTGTCCAGATCACTCATGAACACCTAGTTATCTGAGGTTTTTAGTAACACGTTTTGTTCATGAACACAAAAATACCAAGCCTCTTAAAAGATGCCTGTACAAGACATGTGGACATTAAGAGGCTGGTGAAACTACTCATATAGTACTGACTTGCTAAGACAAATGCCAACCTTTTAAGTCCTAGGGTCATTGAGTTTCTGGATAAGTATCAGATCCTCTATAATTACTAGTTTTCTCAATTGCTTTGATTCACTCAGAGCAATCTTTACACTGAACAGCTTAATACCTGTGAGTAGTGTTGGCAAAGACATGGAAGGTCTAGTAAACTAAATAATCTCTTTTTCCTCTTAGGCTATTTCAGAGCCGTCCGTCAGGAACCTGTCCAGTTTGGAGAGATAGGCGGTCATACCCAAATCAATTATGTCCAGTGGTATGAATGTGGAACCACAATTCCTGGGAAATGGTAGCTGCAGCACAATGATTTCCAAAGTACTGCTGGTTCATTATCACAAAAGAAACAAAGAACCCTATGGAAATCCTATGGACTTTGTTAGCCCCACTCCAAGCTATTTTGTTTACTGTGTATAAAAGTCTTCAGCCTAACAGAGAGCAGCACTAGATGTTCATTATTAGAAAAGATTACTGAAACTATTTATCAGGTTTACAAAGTCATTTTAATTGAAAGCAAGATATTAACATTAATAGAATAACATTTTTAGGGAAGCGGGCTCCCTATTCATGATATTTTAAGAGAACATTTGTATATTATTTATCGCACTGTTGTAATGTTTTCAGATACTTTTATAACAAAATTAATGTCAAAAATCTTTAATATGCTTTATAAAAATTATTTACTTTATTAATGTGTACGTGTTGTTGGTGAGTTAATCCCATAAATCTCTACTTGGTTTAACTTATTGGATCAAATAATCTTCAGCATATACATGTGAGAGAAAGTGGTTCTAATATTTAAAATTATGTAAACTTCAAATTGTTAGCATCAGATGAACAGATTTTTTAGTTTAAATAGTTATGTATTCATGCTAACTTCTCCATAACCTGCCAGCAAATCACTGAAAAGAAAAATCTGTATAATTTTATCTCAACCAAACAGCTATCTGACATGTCAGATGATAAATTTTGATTTTTTTTTATTTTGTACCCATAATATTACATCTAAAAATACTTTCTCAAACTCTTCCTTTTAACATTCTTGTGAGCGGCTCTATGGTCCTATTCAAGCTGTATGTAGAGACTGAGTGTGAAGTCAGCATGGAAAGACAATGCATGTGAGATGCTATTGTTTTAGAGGATATATTATATATTTATACATTAAGGCCATGAATGAATGTATCAGAGGCTGTTTTGTGGACACTGTTTACTTAAGCTGTAACGAAACTGACTCATTTTCATGAAAAGGGGGGTACACTTTTGAGGGTGGGAGCAAGAATATTATCCTGCCCTGAAAAGACTTTCTCTATGTGTATCTTTCAATATGCTTCAGTTTTATCAATGCTACATTTTGTACTTTTCAAGCAAATATAAACTCTGCAATAAAAAGATGTAGGTTTTTAAAAAGCGATTTTTAAAATGTTCTGAATAGTTCGCCAATATGTAAATACACCTTTATCTCCATAAGGAAAATCAGAAAATTAAGAGCTACCAAGCCCCTATTGTGTTTACATTCTAAGTCAATCAAATATGCTATATATATTTTTCCCTGAATGGAAATCAATTTCATAAATTTTATTTGAAGACCATATACCGATAATATGACTAGTTTCTTTATATCTGAAATAATTAAATTACAAGACCATTTTTGGATTCAATCGCCTTTATTAGCCTATCAATGTTACATTTATACATAATGTCTAGTCATCTTCTCAAAGGGCTCTAGTTTTAGTACATCATGTTAATAGTAAACAGCCAAGTGTGATGGCTAAGCCTTAGCCTAGCTTTTAGAAAGCCAATCATTTTACATCCAATAGTTTTCCAAAATAACTAGGAAGCTGCTACAATTTTAAGCAGGAGAGGAAACATGTTCATTTTTTTCTTTTTGTTTTGTATTCCAGCAAATTATATTTTCAATTAACAACAACAATGATATCATAAAAATTGCTCTGCTTTTTAAATTTTTGAACTTCAATACAGTACAAATTGAAACAAAATAGTATTGTAGTCTTTTGGGAGGCAATTAGCCATCAATAGTGTAGCTGAACCTCCTTATCGATAACCGGGTCCAGGTTGGGTATACCCCTGACCAAAAGGAGAATGGTTACGTGCATAAGGGTTAGGCCCACTGGAAGGAGGGGCCATGGTACCTGCAGGAGATGGCGTAAAACCTGGTCTAGGTTGGCAAGCACCAGGTTGGCTTGGAGCCATTCCAGGCTGAGCACCAAGGCCACAGTCTAATTAGCAGGTTGAGATGTTTGGGTAGTATAAGTTGGTGGAGGGTAAGTGCTCGCCTGGTACTGTTGTATTGAGCGTCATGCCCCACTACAGACTTCCACATCTGAGGGTGACAGACGATGGGAATAATTAGGTAGGAGAGAGGATTCGAGAGGAAGGACGATCAGAATGCTGAAGCCTACTGCACAAGCAATCGAATGTTTCTCACCATTCTTAGAAGAAAACGAGAGCTGAAACAAAGCAGATAGAAGTTCTAGGGAGACTTCTCAGTTAGAAGAGAAAGGAGTGGGAGTTATTTAGGATAAACCAGAGTGGTTTGAGTCCACCCACATCTGGAGGGAAGTCAATATAGATGTAGGCAACACTGAGCAACCTCTGTCAGCGTGCCAAGACTGTTCACTGAGTTGTAGTATTTGACACCTTCTGCAGGATTGGGGTGGCATTTCCCTCAGATTTCCCCATGGTTTCCTTTCTAGTTGTCAGGACATAAATGAGTCCAGGATCCCTCCTGTCTGTAATCTGCTTAGTTACATTGAAATTGTTTTCACCTGTCCATGGGATACAGCCCTACATTCACTCTAAGACAACACTCACGGAGGAGCTGTCGGGACAGTTGGCTGAAAGACCCACACTAGTTGATGCATGGGGAAACATTGACAGGAAGCTCAGTTTCCTAAGGGAGAAAACACCGAGGCTTTACGTTTTATCACTCAATTGAAAACACTGTTCAACTGTATTTAAAGATACACATATTCAAACACAGCATGTAACAGATCCCCTCTTTGGAACACATGTAGGATTTACCAACCAAGTAAACATTGCAGAGGTCTTTGGAGAAAACTAGTTTGGCAGGGGATCAATCATTCCTCCACTGGATACCCGTGTTTTACTGAGCTTTGCCAAGGGACTGTGAGGAGGAACTGCCTAGTCACACTGTGGGCTGAACAGTGGTGTGGCAAAGTTACAAGGGACAGTGCCCATCTGCTCTGGTAGCCTTTGGGATTTCCTGGCTCCGTTCTTACCTACTGACTGGCAAGTCTCTGCTCAGCCTTTTTCTCAGGGATCTCCACCACCGGGAGGCCGTTCTGGTGTTCACTCTTTCCCAGAGGAGATACTCTTCAACTACCGATCTGCAGGACTCTGTCCACTTAGGCCCCAAGTCTCCACCAAGATGCACCTGGAAACCTCCACCCTTGCCTCTATCCTAACAACCACCAGAAGATCATCCCTGGGGAAATCTGAGGAGGAGAATTAAAGATCTGCTAAGGGGCAGCTAGGGAAGTGGTGAGCTAACCAGGCAAAGAGTCACAGTGAGCTGCTAAGACCAATGCCTTTCTTACTTGGCAATAGCGTCTGATAGGGGTTAGCATAGGTAAAGATGACCTGTGAACCACATCCTTATGGCCTCTCTTTGACATGACCTGGCTCTTGCACTGTTCTGCAACAGAGTGAAACTGGAAAGGAGACGTCAACTGTATTCGTGGGCAATAAGGAAGCAGTGAGGTCCGATGGTCTCATCTTCTGTCCTTCTAGCCGCTGCCCCCAGGCCTCAGCCCATCTCTCCCAACAATCTCACACACTCATTTTTAAGATAAAAATAACTTAAATATGCTCATACTATTGATGACTAATCAATAAGATTGCTAACTTGAAGCAGAAGGCTGGAGAATAACCCGGTGAAGG
Organism: Ondatra zibethicus; assembly: GCA_004026605.1. Classification (NCBI taxonomy): domain Eukaryota; kingdom Metazoa; phylum Chordata; class Mammalia; order Rodentia; family Cricetidae; genus Ondatra; species Ondatra zibethicus. The sequence goes on along the minus strand of PVIU01027062.1, from coordinate 3,963 downwards.
ACAGTGAATGCCAGACACTGTCATCCGGTGCCTGATGACAGTGTTGACTTATGACAACAATCGTCCATAGATACCTCAGTAATATGACAGCCCCTGTGGGACCACAGCCAGTCACACAACACAGAGTATGTGCCTCTTAGCCAGATACTAGACCAAGCACCTCACAAATACTAACTTAAATACTTTGACAACTCCCTGATCACTGTGATTTTGTTCCCCAATGTTAAATAATGAAGGGCTTAGCATAGCTGCCTGTCTCCGACACTCTGGGATTCCCACAAAGGCAAAGTTACCCCAGCTGAATAATCATGCATGCATTTGGCCCCTAAAAGCACTTGGCTCAGCACGAGTGTTCACTTGGGTTAATTCCCGTTCCCTTACATTTCCCATGTGCATTTTGTGTCCCTGATAGGCCATACAAAAGTCTTCATCTTCTATGGTACTCTTTTAGCTTAGTGCCCAGGGCCAGCCAGCCCTTAGAGTGGGATGTGTAGATCTTCAATAGAAGCCAAGGCATACTTTGCTAGGTCCACGGACCTAGACGGCTGACCAATGACATCCCTGAGTGCAGGCCATTTCCTTGTTCCTATCCTCAGATGCTCATGGTCAACCACTGCATGCAGACCTTATGGCCATCAAAGTTCAGCACCAATTAGCAAACTAAGTTTATGTAGATTTCTCTTCCACACTTCCCTGTGCTCCCCAAGTCTCCCAGAGCTCTGAGTACCCACCTCCACCACTGTTTGTTCGAGCTCTCAGCTCCGGCTCTTCAAAGCCATACCTGGCCCCCCTACCATCTGCTGCCACTTCAGGGCAAGAAACTGAGCAGTGGCTTCAGTTCTGTTTTCAGGTTTTCTATCATTTCCTGCCACACTGTCCTCACAGCTGCTTACTGCTGTTCCTTAAGCTTTAGGTACTTAAAAGGGTTAAGTGTTTCTGTGTCCAGTATTTTGAAAAGTTTTTTCAAGTCATGGGATAGTTTTAAAAATGACTACATCTAAGCCACATCCCTAACAGTAAAGACATGTTCAAGAATGCTGTAGGACTACTCTGTGTCCTTCGTAGGACAGTTGCATCTAAGATAGAAAGAGAATTCAGAACAAACCAGGGGGGATGTGGTGGTAGCAAACATCTGTGATCCCAGCACTCAGGTGTAGCCTGGGCTACAACACTGTTGTAAAAGTCTGGTCTGAGGGAGGAAAACAAAAACATTTGATGTGGGCTGGAGCAATCAAGAGAGGCTTCCTGGGAGATTGATCTGTATGTGAATCTTGAAGGCAAGCCTTAAAAACACCTCTTCATTACCTGTAGCACTTACAATGAGGCTCACGCAGAACTGATGTCAAAAGGATAACTCATGGGAAAGGAGGGAGAAAGCCCTCGCTTGTTGGGAAACTGTGGAGCCTGAGCTCACTGACAGAAGTCTGACTCCAGATGAATCCTCCGAGAAGCAGGAGCTGTGAACTCTGACACACTCCACGCTGCTAAGATCTGTGGCACTTCCCTTCTCTCCTCAAGTCAGACATGCTCAGGTGACTTGTCTGGGCCAGGAGACTGAGTTGCTGTTGTGCTGTCTTCTCCTGAGACAGAGTCTCGCTATGTAGCACAGGCTATCTTGAACTTACTATACAGACAAGACTGACCCCGAACTTATGATCCCCTGTCTCAGCCTTCTGAGTGCTGGAGTTCCAGGCAAGTGCCTAACATTTTCCAGTATTCTCTCAGAACTATACACAAGGCTTCAGGATTTCACCCCGACACTCTGCTCCTTTAACTCAGTCTCGGGATGGATTTCTTCCCCCCACCTCGTCTCCTTTGTCTCCAGCAGCTGAGGCTAGAAGGATGCTCACAGCCCTCTGAGGCTGGCCAGTGAGAAGGGAGGATTTTCAGGACTTTAGTTCTCCGGGAACCCTCCCTCCACCCTCCCCTCTCCAGAGTGCAAACACAGGTTCATAACAACCGTCCGACAGACAGCCTCACACAGACCTTCATTCTGAAAATAACGCTTTATTATTTTACAATAGTTCAGGAAAGTCCTTGGGATGTTGTGACTAAAACGTAACCACCATAGAACATAGAGCTGACCGGTGGGCCACCAATCCTCTCTCTTCTTCAGGTGATGAGCACAGAAGGGAAGACATCATGTCCGCAATGAGGAAGCCGGTGGCTAGCAAGGGGGGACAGGCACAGTGGTGTCACTCGTGACCACTGCTCTCAGGTCTGGATCAGGTGGTTCGTCTTCTCTTCCCATTGCCTCAGCCCTGTTCACAGAGGTGAGTGACAATGGCGTTGAAGACAGAATAACTCACACCCGCGTGCCATAGCTCAGGGGTTCTTGAGGCTAGAAGTTGTGATGCTCCAGCTCTTGAGTGGCTTCAGGACCCTGATGGAGGGACATCCAGAAAACAGGATGCACCAGGCCTTGCATTCTAACCTGTCCTCACAGTCACCTCTGTTGTTATGGGAACTTTCCAAGGAGATGTGGATGGGCTGGAAGTGGGAAGGCTGTTCTAAAAACTACAATTCTGACATTAGAGAGGAAGGAATTACAAGTTCTGAGAGCTGTGGTCGAGTGAGGAGTTTATAGATGACCCGTGAAACACAGGATGAGGAGGACGTGAACCATCAGGAAGTAGATGGTTGCAAGCAGTGGCACTCGGGTCCGGGAATGGCAGAGTGAACACAGAACCCGCTTCCATCCAGCACCACTCCAGGTCTGCAACAAACAAAACAACAAAATGAGGAAGTCAGCTCCACCTGAAGGCTCCTTCTCTTCCCCAGCAATGCTGCGTCTCAGCCAGCTGATGCCATCCTCACAGCAGAGGGGCATCCCGGGAGAAAGTGTCCTCAGTGGCTGACCACCAATAACACTGCCCATCACTGCACCTGCAGCCCATCCCCACCACAGAGCTCTCCCTGCATCCTCCCCTCTTACCCTTCGGCTTGCACAGGGAGCAGGGGGAAGTCGAGGCTGACTTACAACCACTGTGAGCCACAGTGGCACAACAGCACCAGTGTAATCTGCACACACACGCCCCCAAAACCTGGGGGTCCCTGTTCTCTAAATAGATACCCGAGTGTGGCTCCAACCAGAAAGGCCAAGAGGACACCTGGAACAATGCCATACTCCTCTACAGACAGCTTGCTTTAGTCCCTCTGCATCCCGACTAGACACTGCTTTGTGGCAGCAACCATAAACCTTGCCAGCCTCCTTGCAGAGATACCGGTGAGCCAGGCAACTCAGCTCATAGTTCATAAAACATTGATGCACCACTATTCACTTACAGAAACTGAGAATATTCTCTATTAGTGAAGCAATAAAAAGATTTCAGAGCCGGAGAAAAACCTTAGAGATCACAGTTTTTAATGTTCTAACCAATAGTCAAACTCATCCACAAAGTATATGTTTCTCCTCTCTGTCTCACTCCAGGACTCATTTCTTCCTGTCAGCCCTTTGAGAGTGTCACTGGGAGTCTGGGTAACAACTGCCAACTCAGGCCCACAGTTCCATATGCCTTTGCTCTTCCAGTGTGGCCTTCGGTCCAAGCAAACCACAGACTCGGAGGGAAGGGCAGCATTTCTGCTGTACCATCTCACCACTGCAGATGTGCTGTGATAGGGCTCCTGGCTCAGAGGACACCAAGTCTCTATCCAGTTGCCATACCTTGGAGAGCAGCTCCGCTGCCTGAGGTTCTGTAGGCATAGTCGAAGCAGCCCCTCCTTGCGCCTTCATTTCTTCAAGGTGTTTGTTCAAAGAAGTCAGTTTTGCTTTTGCATGAAGTTTTATTTTTTTAATTTTGTTATCAGCAGCTTTACGTTCCTCCTGTCATAGAGCAATGAAGACAGTAAATGAGTGCTCACTGTTTACCTAGCACACAACTTACTCACGGCAGGCAGGGCGTTACAGCACTTAGGAATAAGAAGCAGGTCTAACCCTCTAAGCAGATGACCTGTCTTTATCAA
>PVIU01027061.1:0-21055 GCA_004026605.1 Ondatra zibethicus | reverse complement strand
GATGTGGTGTAAGGGGAACACTCATCCATTGCTGGTGGGAATGCAAAGTTGTGCAACCAATTTGGAAATCAGTGTGGCGTTTTCTCAGAAAATTGGGAATAAACCTACCTCAGGATCCAGCAATACCACTCTTGGGAATATACCCAAGAGATGCCCAATCATATTATAAAAGCATTTGTTCAACTATGTTCATAGCAACATTATTTGTAATAGCCAAAACCTGGAAACAGCCTAGATGCCACTCAATGGAAGAATGGATAAAAAAAAATGTGGCACATCTACATATTAGAGTACTACTCAGCGGTAAAAAACAATGACACCTTGAATAGTGCATGAAAATGGATGGAAATAGAAAACGCTATCCTGAGTGAAATAACACAGACCCAAAATATGAATATGGTATGTACTCACTCATTAGTGGATTCTAGCCATAAACAAAGGACATTGAGCGTATAGTTCATGATCTAGAGAAGCTAAGTAATAAGGCAAACCCAAAGAAAAACATATATAGATCCCCCTGGAAATGGGAAGCACACAAGATCTCCAGGCAAAATATGGAGCATGGGGGTGGGGTGGGGTGGGGAGAAGGGGAGACAGAGAGAGAGAAGGGAGAAGGGGAGGGATGGGGAGAGCTTGGGGGAGTGGGATGGTTGAGATGGAGGAAGGACGGATATGGGAGCAAGGAAGGAGATATCTTAATTAAGGAAGTCATTTTAGGGTTGACAACAGGCTTGGCTCTAGAGGGGTTCCCAGGTATCCACGGGGATGTCCCCAGCTAGGATCCTGGTCAGTGGAGGAGAGGGTGCCTGAACTGGCCTTGTCCCGTAGTCAGACTGATGACTATCTTGAATATCACCATAGAACCTTTGTCGGGCGATGGATGGAGATAGAGACAGAGACCCACATTGAAGCACTGGACTGAGCTCCCAAAGTCCAGTTGAAGAGCAGAAGGAGGGATAATATGAACAAGGAAGTTAGGACCACGAGGGGTTGGTCCACCCACTGAGACAGTGTGCCTGAGTAATGGGAGCTCACCAAATCCAGCTGGACTGGGACTGAACGAGCATGGGATAAAACTGGACCCTCTGGATGTGGCTGACCATTGAAGCAGACTGAGAAGCCAATGATAGTGGCACTGGGATTTGTCTCTACTGCATGTACTGGCTTTGTGGGATCCTATTCTACTTGGATGCATACTTTCCTAGGCCTGGATGAAGCAGGGAGGGCCTTGGACTTTCCACAGGACAGGGTACCCTACCCTCTCTTAGGACTGGAGGGGGAGGGGGAAGATGAATAGGGAGTGGGAGGGAAGTGGGAGGAAATAAAAACGACCCAAAAAAAAAATAACCTGTGGCTAGATGAGTCTTAGGCTTTATAGGAGACAATCCAATACTATTATTCTGTTAAAAGAACATAATATTAAAATAACTTCTAATATTTTGTTTCTATAAAAAAAAAAGAAAACAAAAAAAACACCTACCCCACCTTTTGGGAATATGGGCATTGCATTCTCTATAGTGCTTCTCTTTGTCTGGGGATACTAACCTCTTTAGAGAATCCTTAGCAAATTGGGATTATGGTCAAATCTTGGAAGAAATAGCTATATTTTTTGCTTAATTTCTGTGTGATGGGAACTGTAAAATTTATCTCATGTCTTCATTAGAGTAGTATATGAGTCTGGACCATGTCATCTAGCAACTTTGAAGTTGTTCTGGATACAGAATTTTGAGGAAGCTGCATTCTGAGAGGCTGAATCACCTGGGCTGCTTGTCTTTATTTATTAGTGTCTGCTCCTTTTTTTCTAAAACACGTATATTTTAAAAGGTAACATATATATCTCTATTAATGCAAGTATGAAATGTGTGGTGTGTACAAGTCAACTAAAGATGATATTTTTGTTTTATGTTTGAATGGTAAAAGACATCTGTCAAGTTTATAAGTCCATTTGGACTGCATATTCAAACTGTAATGTAATAAATCATGAAGACCCTATAGCCAACAAGATTTATCAGATCTCAACCTGTCTCAGAGCTGTTCTCATGTCAAGGGATCAGTATATATGTCACTTGTCCTGTAGTCTTTCCTGACTTCCTCCCTCAAGACTGCAGCCAAGATTCTTATGAGGTTTCCCCTTGTCAAATCTTATCTCTATTAGTTTTGAAGGAATCTATAGCTTTTCATTTCCAGTGGGGGGAAAAAAGGCATAACCTCTCCCATAATGCAGCACATTTCCCGACTCACATTCTGTAGCCAAGGAATCTCTAAAGTATATAGTTTGGTTTAATGTAGCAGTCTATTCCATAGTCCAGTGGCTCTCAGCAGCTATCAAAAAAATTCAAAGTTAACAAAGCACCATACAGTATCCAGATGCCCTGTGTATTTCCCATCATTATGTGTCTTATTCTTTTTATATTCCTTTACCCTTTCTTTAAGGACTTTATTATTCCCAAGCTATTTTTCTGAGCCTGTCTATACCTACTTTTCACTGTATCTGTATAAATGTTTTCTAAGTCTGGACCACTTTACCTTCTCTGGGACTTCTCTGATCGTGCGATCCAAGCCCAAAACCTGTCACAAAGCTTTTGTGCTGACTGGCACAATCCCTCAGGCAGTACTGGAACCACACCTCTGTACTACAAGCCCAGCCCATCTGAAAGTGTAAAAACTAGGAAGCCCCATCTGACTCTATGTTTTCCTGTTTGGAACTTTTTTCAAGTTTTCTCATGCCCAGTGTGGAAATACATTTCCACATGTTGGGGGCCATATGTAAAGGGTTTTCCTTTGTCCTACCATCCAGGTCCCAAATAATGACATAATTTTTATTAATTATAAAATCATAATGACATAATTCTTATTAATTATGAAAGTTCGACCTATACCTTAGGCTTATTCGTAACTAGGTCTTATAACTTAATCCATTTCTATTAATCTACATCCTGCCATGTGGCTTGTGTCTGTTATCCCTTCTCCTACATGCTCTGCTTCTTCTGCATCTGACTGGCTACTCCATCTTTCTTCATCCCAAAGGCCTCTCTCTGACTGGAAGTCCTGCCTATACCTTCTGCCCAGTTATTAGTCATTTGTTGTTTCATTACAACAATCACAGAAATATATATTCATACACTGTACAAATATTCTACCACAGCTTTCTATTTTACAGCATTGTAAGGTGACATGTGCATGCATGTAGCTATCCAGGTGGTGGTATTTATAACAGCCATATTAAATTTACATGGACTTTTTATATGTGTATATATTTATTTATTTATATATTATTAATTTAACTCTCAAAAAGATCTAAAAACTAGGTATTTAACTACATTGGTAAAATTATTTATACAATATTCAGAAAGAAGACATAATTCACTCCATGTTCCATATCTCATAAAAGGCACAAGTTTGATGTTGTGTTACAACAGCCAAGACATGGAATCAGCTGAGATGACCATCAATGATTAAATGTATTCTAACATGTGGTACAAAACCAAGAGCAAATACTGCATTCAAAACCATGTCTTCTTTCTTCTCGATCATCTGACCTTTTCAAGTCTTTCTGGTGTTCAGCCTCCAGAAAAACTCATGCTTTTTTAATGATAAATACTCAATTTGCATTCCCATTGCTATTGATTCAATACCCCTTTAGATCCACAACTTAATCTGTATATTTAAATCCAACCTTAGTGGGATAATATTTGGAGAAAGGGCAATGAAAAGTAGTTCAGTAATAATAACAGAGCTATCTGGAATAGGTATCACTGCTATTATAAAACAGACTTCATTCTTCATTCTTTTCTATGCTATGAGAGCACCATAGCTAGCTGACAATCTATGAAATAGAAGGTCAGCTCTCTCCAAATAGTAAATCTTACTGAACTTGCCCTTACTCTCTCTAGACTCTGTAGCTTTTGTGTATAACCATCATAACAGCACTAACACAACTGGCCTCAAAACCACACATAGTCAATCAGTAACACAAAAGTCAGGATTTCTCATCTACTTCTAAGCAATTTTCATTTGCAAGAAACTGTTCATGAAAAATTGCCTTTGATTACATGCCACTGGCACAGTGAAATGGCCATAGTTGCATTGGAGCATTATGTTCCCTGGCTTCCTGACTTCTCAGCCTTTACTGAGTGCCATGGTAAGGCCATGGCTCTTAGAAACTCATCCATGTGCTTGGAAAAAGAAACATTTGAGGATATCAGAAATTTATCATGGAGTAAAATGAAGAGTGATTCCAAACAAGATTTACCAGCCTACTATCAAGCACTAGTTCTTGTCATCCGTTGTGTTCTTTTCATCAATTGGATATAATAATTCAAATCCTCAGAACTCTAGACTAAATAATGACAAGGGCAATAAATACTCTGATTGTCGTACACGGTGCTCAAGAGGAAAATATGCCTTAGTAGAATAGTTATTGAAACCTTTACTCAGTTGCCCTTCAAGGATGAATGACTCTGGTTCTTTTCCTTATTTTTCCCCACATGCTGTGGCATTGTTACCTGCCTACAAAGCTCTTGTGTCTCTAATGTACTATACAGATCTTTTTTGTTCATGTTGCAATTTCTGCATTATCACACTTTGCCTTCTAATTTTTTTTAGCAAATACTCATTTCAAGAGATTTTAAAAAAGAATTTATTCTTTCAATTTTTGCTTGTGTTTATCTGAGAAATGGCCTGCCTTCATACAAAACAGCTGCCTCCACAGAAAGCCAAGAGAGCAGAGTCCCAGATGCCAGATCAGAGTGAGTCAGCAGGCAGCTCTCCTTGTATTCTCAGACACAGCTAAGAATTAAGGCTTTGGGAACTGGTCCAGTGACCTACCTGTTGTAAACAGCATCAGGGAAATAGCAATTAGCATCATGATATGAAAGTATTAATTATTATATATTTTAATGTATGTATCATATGTTAGGCATCATGCAAAGACTTAATTAACACTTTCATTAATCCTCACAGAACCTGAACATATATGTATCAACAACTACTTTGTTTTCTAGAAAAGAAAACTGGCATTTCAACATGTTAACTCTATCAGAAGACTCGGGTGGACAAAGGTTTGGTTCATGAGCAAATGTGTTTTCAAGGGTGTTAAGATGTAGATTGCATTACAAGATTTCATACAGACTTCCTTGAGTTAACCCTGCCTAATTTTGTCTGAGTCCGTAACCATTTCTGTGATGTTCAAGAGAGGGGCTGGGTGAGATACAAGGAGATTCATGAACAAAATAAGGAGGGGCATAATAAAATGACATACACATATCTAAACACATCTCTGGATAAACTTGCAGCTATGCTGACATTTAAATTAGACTGAAAGAGGGACAAATGGAGAGGAGAGAAGAGAGGAGAAGAGGGCACCAGAAGAGGGCAATGGACTCACTGGAACTGGAGTTAAAAGGTTGCAAGCCTCCATGTCAATGATGGAAATTGAACCAGAATCCTCAGAAAGAGTATCCAGTGCTCTTAACCACTGATCCGTCTCTCTGGCGCAAAGGATAGTTTTTGAAAGTAATTAAAGGATTTATTGGGAAGAAGAGTAGGATATAGAGGGGGTTAAAAGAAGATTATGGGGGGAGGCAGTGTGATAAAAGTAAGTTCTATCTGTCTTAAATTATATAAGAATAATTTTTAAAGGACTTATAAATTCACAGACAGGCAGTTTTCTACCCTAGTCTACATAACTACCCTCACTCCCACTCACACACCTCTTCGAGTTCTTGGTTCTTTTGTTAACTTAGCAGTGAAGCCTTTTCCAAGTACTGCATACCATCCAACCTTAATGCAGCTATTACTCCTACTGGAGCTCCACATATTTCATGGCTTATCATCCTTAGATATACTAACAATTACTTGATAACTTATTTTCTGAGATGCAGAAATTTTAAAATATTGCTTAATAGAGCTCAGGAAAAAGTAAAATTTAAGTTATACTAATTTTATGTTTGGGATGGGGCTAAGTGTGTATGGTAAAGTAGATGATATAAAATAGAGGAAAGATAATTCAAAAGCATAATAAAAGAAGTTAATATCAACATGAGGAAGTACCTCTAAGTAATTAAAATGATACTAAATCAGTCACATTTGGTAAGTTAAAGTTATTGACCTTTCATAACAATATTAGAAAAGTTAGGAAAACACTTTGTTAATAAACACAATGACAGTGATCTCAACTTAGAAATGCAGGTGATTAATAATTAATGTGGCAATGCTTCTACTTATTAACGCACTAATGGACCAACATTTTAGTTTTCATACAATATATCTAAATTAGAGAAAAGGCAAAACCTGTAGAAAATTACTGCAAAAAAAGTTTAAATGAGTCAGATAAGGATTCTCTTGGAGACAGGGACAGTGGAGTGGCTAGGTGCTTCATTATGGGAAAAGGGACAGCTGAGCTCTCAGGAGACACTTGGAGCTTGCCCTAATTGTGACAGGGCAATATTTCTGCAGCTATCCTACCACAGCACAGCTGAACATAACTGAAGCACAAGAAAACAACCTTAAAACCAACTATGTGAAAATGATAAATATCCTCAAAGAGAAAATGTATCAATTGCTTAAGGAAACCCAGGAAAATACAAACAAACAATCAGAGAAAATGAATAAATCCCTTAAAGAAAGCCAGGAAAGTACAAACAACTGGAGGAAATGAATAAATCCTATAAAGAAAGTCAAGAATAAACTAAGAAACAGTTTGAAAGAAATGAATAAAACTTCTCAGGAGCTGAAAATGGAAATAGAATTAATAAAGAAAACACAAACAGAAGGAATTCTGGAAAGGAAAATTTTAGGAATTCAAACAAGGACCACAGAGGTAAGTTTGACTAACAGAAAACAAGAAATGGAAGACAGAATCTTAAACATTCAAGTTATAATAAAAAGAAGCGCACACATTAGCCAAAGAAAATGTTAAATCTCAAAAATTCCCGACACAAAATATCCAGGAAATCTGGGACACTATGAAAAGAACAAACCTAAGAATATTATGAATAGAGGAAAGAAAAGAATTCGAGCTCAGAGGCCCAAAAAATATTTTCAACAAAATCAAAAAAAGAAAATTTCCTGAACATAAAGAACGATTTTCCTATCAAGGTACAAGGAGTATACAGAACACCAAATAGAGTAGACTAAAAAGAGAAAGTCCCCTTACCACATAATAATCAGAAGCCTAAATATACAGAACAAAGAAAGAATATTAAAAGCTTTAAGGGAAAAGAACAAGTAACATAATAAGACAGACCTATTAGAATTACATCTGACTTCTCAATGGAGACTAAAAGCCAGAAAGGCCTGAAAACGTGCTCCACTCTCTAAGAGACAACAGATGCCAGGCCAGTTTACTATACTCAGCATAACTTTCAATCACCATAGAAGGAGAAAATAAGATATTCCATGTCAAAGTCAAATTAAAAAATATCTTTTAACAAATCCAGCAATATAGAAGGTGCTACGCTTCCTACTTTTCTGGCTTCCCTCTGAGATACCTGCAGGGCTGAGACCATGTTGGGATCTTTAGAGCTTGGACTCATCATCTTCTAAACGTAATGGTAGTGGTGCTATGTGATGGAAACACGAACTTTCTTCCCCGGTTTCTGCATGCTGTTCTTCTTTGACTTCTTGACTGTGATTCAAAGCGCTGCAACCCTATGCTTGTGAGCAAGTGGTGGTATGCAGCAGACAGTGAGGAAGAACGTAAGCTCAGTAGCCCTGCAACTGACATTCACTTCCAAACTCAGACAGTTTTCATCTTTTTCCTCCAGCATGTTAACTGCTTGTGACTTGCTGGCCTTGTCTGTATGACAGTGATATAATGGTACCTACCTCTTGAGGGTCATTGAAGGGATTAGACACATACTGGTTAATGGCAGTGTTTGGTCCATGGCTCGGTAAATATTGTTAGAGCTAGGAACATAGCTCAAGCAGATGGAGTGCTTGCCTGGCATGCACAGAGCTAGGGAGTTTGACATCTACTACCATAAAAAAAAAACTAGTTGTGGTTCTGTGTGCCTTTTATCCTACTACTTAGCAAGTGGAGGCAGGAGGATGAGAAGTTCCAAGTCACCTTTGAGTCCATAGAGAATTAAAGACAGCATGAAATACATAAGACTAAGACCCTATCTCCAAAACAAATAAAGCCAGTATGGTGGCACATGCCATTAATCCTAGTATTCAAGAGGCAGAGGCAGGTGGAGCTAAATAAATAAAATAAATAAATAATAGTTATAACAAAAAATATAGAAGGCGCTAAAAGGAAAAACCTAAAGAAGTTAATACAGATGAAAACTGAGGAATAAGTAATCTCACATTCAGCAAAATCAAAAGAAGGGAAGTGTGCACATACTCACACACACACCACCACCAACAACAACAACAAGAACAACAAAAACAACAAATTTCAGGAATCAACGATAATTGTTCATTGATATCTCACAATACTAGCCTTCTCAATTGCCCAATTAAAAGACAGAGATGAACAGAATGGATTTGAAAACAGAATCCATCCTTTCACTGAATTAAAGAAACACACCTCAACACAAAGGGTTAAATAATATCTCAGGTTAAATGATTGGAAAATGATGTTACAAGCAAATGGACTAACCTAAGAGGAAAACTCCTCCCAGCTACCCCCACCTCATCTTTCCCTCAGATCAATTCCTTCTCCATTTCCTCTTCAGAAAAGAGCAGGCTCCCAAGAGATGACAGCTGAATATGACAAAACAAAAAACACAGAAAGACAAAAGTCCTTTAACATCAAGGCCCCAAACACAAAAGCACCTGAATTTTTTTGTTTATTTTTTAAGAAATACTACTACAGCTTAAATCACCTATCCATCGTTACATACTGATAATTTGAGACCTCTTTTTATTGTTTTTATTGATCTCTATATTTTTCTCTGCTCTCCTCCCTTCCTCCCCCTCCCATTCTGCCCTTTCTCATGATGCCCACACTCCCTGTTTACTCAGGATATGTTTTCTTTTCTACTTCCCATGTAGATCATATCCATGTATGTTACTTTTAGGGTCCTCCTTGCTGTCTATATTCTCTGGGATTATAAATTATAGGATGTTTTTTCTTTGCTTTTTGTCTAAAACCCACTTATGAATGAGTACATATTATATTTATATTTGCCTTTCTTGGTCTCACTCAATGTGATGTTTTTTAGATCCACTCATTTGCCCTCAAATTTCAAGATGTCATTATTTTTTTCCACTGTAGGTACTCCAATGTGTAACTATACCACATCTTCTTTATCCATTCTTTGGTCCAGGGGCATTTGGGTTGTTTCCAGGTTCTGACTCAGTACCCCAGTCTCACCAACGGACAGGTCAAGCAGACAAAAACTAAACAAAAACACTAGACCTAACGGATGTTATAAACTAAATAAAACTAAAAGATATTTACAAAACTTTCTCCCAAACGCAAAATAATACACTTTCTTCTAGGCACCTCATGGAATATTCTCCAAACTGACCACATACTAAGTCACAAAGCAAATCTCAACAGATACAAGAAAGTTGAAATAACTCCCTGCATTCTGTCAGACCACCACAGCTTAAAGCCAAATACCAACAAGAGAAAAAGAAAAAGATTTCAAACTTGTGGAATTTGAACAACTCTCTACTAAATGATATGTTGTGTAATTGAATTCTAGTCTTTAATTTCTTTCTTTATTTTTGTCTTGAGCCATTTTTTTATTCCCAAACTTATGGGACACAAAGAAAGTGATTCTAAGAGGCAAGTTCATATCACTAAATGCCTACGTAGAAAAAAAAAAGGTGGAGGGATCTTATACTAGCAACTTAACAGCACACCTGAAAGTGCTAGAACAAGAAGTAATCACACCCAAGAGGGGTAGATGGTAGAAAATAATCAAACTCAAAATTAATAAATAGAAACAAAGAAAACAAAGAGAACCAATGAACAAAGTTGATTCTTTGAGAAAGTCAACAAGATAGACAAAACCATATCCAAATAAACTAAATTGGTGGAGAGAATATTCAAATTAACAAAGCCAAAATGAAATGAAAAGCAGGACATAACAAAGGACATTACAGAAATCCAGGGAATCATAAGGACATACTTAAGAAACCTGTACTCCACCAAATTGGAAAATCAAAAAGAAATTGATAATTTTCTTGATAGGTAACCCCTTAAAAAGGATAAATCAAGATAAGATAAACAATTTAAACAAACCTATAGCACATAGTGAGGTAAAACAAGTCATTAAAGTTCTCCCAACCAAAAATAAGTCCAGGGACAGATAATTTTAGTTCACAATTCTACCAGGTTTTCAAAGAATGGTTAACATCAATACTCCTCAAATTATTCCATTAAACAGAAACAGAAAGGAGGCAGAGTGAGGGTAAAGCCATGGAGCTGTCACCAAAGACAGACGCGCTGAAACTTTGCTAGTAGGTCATGACTTCGTGGTGATGCACAGGTTAATTTAACCAATAGAAGTTAGAGCTGATGGGCCAAGCAGTGATTTAAATAATACAGTTTCTGTGTGATTATTCAGTTCTGAGGTCCTGGGTGGCTGGGACAAACAAGCAACCCCCTACTACACCTTTATATAACAGAGTATTCAGGAGAAGTTTTATATATATATATGTATGTATGTATGTATGTGTATAAATTTGCAGGCAAATGGATGGAACTAGAAAAATTCATTTTGAATGAGGTAACCCAGACAAAAAAAGATATATATGCTATATATCTGGTTATATATGTATATTAGCTATTGAGTATGTGATTATGTATTAAACATGCTACAATCCCTGAAAGACTAGGTATAGGATAATGGTCTAGAGTGGACACGTGACTCTCCCTGGGAGGGAGAAATAGAATAGTCTATGAGTAAACTGGAGCAATGTGGGGATGGGAACAAGAGGAGAGAGGGAGTGGAGAGAGGAGAGAGGGAGAGAATGCAGAGAGAGACAGCTGAAATTAGGCATTTGAAGGATGATATGGAAACATAGTGTAGTATCAACTTCCTATAATATATGAAGCTGTTTCTAAGAGATTTCTTAATAATTGGGGATATGGAATATCAACTGGTCATTTCTTCTTTGGAATGCTTCTGTATACTGTGAATATGTATTATTCCCATTGGTTAATAATAAAAGCTATTTGACCAATAGCCAGGCACGATAGGGGTAGGTGGAACAATCAAACAGGATTCAGATGAGGAGGAGCAGAGTCAGGGGAGATATCAGTTAGCCGGCCATGAAACAAGATGTCAAAAGACCAGTAGTACCACAGCCACATGGCAATACATAGATTAATAAAAATTGTTTAATTTAAATGTTAGAGCTAGTTAGTAGTAAACCTGAACTATAGGCCAAATCGTTTATAATTAATATATGATTATGTGGGAATATTTGGGTCTGGGTGACCCAGAAATAAAAGTGCTGCCTCCATTATACATTTCTTGTTACTAACCAATGATTCTAGTCATGAACCTGGGTTGTACTAAATTGAGTTGTTGGCTAAGGGGAAAGTGTCACATGAAAACCCCAGAACAATCTAGGCTGCTGCCTGACATTGGGTTGCTCTCTCCAAACTGACAACAGGGCCCCATTGCTGAGGACAACACTCATACAACTCATTAAAGATGAGCTGGTACCTTTCTGAAGCCATCACACCTGTGTTCTAGTATCTTTGATACAGGAGGTACTCTGCAAGCTACCAGAAGAGAAATGTAAACACCAACCCAGTTGCAAAACCTTGACCTACAATCTGTCTTGTCTGCAAGTCTGCTAGGGCAACAGTAGCTCAGAACTTGGGAAAATAGCCAACCAATGTCTGTTTCGACATTAGAAAATAATCAAGGTCTACTCCATAAGATGGAACCCACACCCTACATTGCTTGGGTGACAAAGAACCAGAGTCTACATAGTCCAGAGACCTACTTTAAAACTAAATACTACTGCTTTAAAAAGAATATCAATAAAATGTCTCCTAATGATAATCTACTATACTCATAAATCAATGTCTCATTCAGCCATCATCAGAGAGGCAGCAAATGGAAGGAAATGCAGAGACCCACAGATAGATACTATTTGAAGAGAAGTCTAAATGGGATGTATCCACCAAGTCCATCCCCTCAGAGCTCAGTGATGCAACAGCAAAAAGGCTGTCAGAGTCAGAGGGAATGGAGGACAGTAGAAGAACAAGCCTTCTGAGTCAACTAAGCAAGGCATTTGAACTCACACAGGCTGAAGCAACAAGCACAGTGCCTACACGGGACTGTACCAGGTCTTTGTGTATGTAGTACAGTTTTTAACTTGCTATTTTTATGGGATTCCTGAGTGTGAGAGCAAACAGGTCTCTGATTCTTGTTCCTGCCCTTAGGCTTCCTTTCTTTCTGTTGGGTTATCTTGTCACACTTCAATATGGTATTTTTTTAATCTTACTATATTGTATCTTGTCATGTTTGTTTTCTCTTTCAAACCTGTTCTTTTCGAACAAGGGACATAAAAGCAGATTGTGAGGAGGGGTGGGAAAGTGGTAAAGAACTGGGAAGAGTAGAGGCAGGGGAAATTATAATCAGGATATATTGTATGAAGAAAGAATATACTTCCAATAAAAGGGGGAAAGCAAAAAAAAAGAATAAAAAAGAAAGCAAACCAACTCAAAATCACACATTTAAAGGTGAAAATAGACAAACCACTGGGTTTAATCTTTAAGTCTTCTTGGAAGCAATATTTAGGGCAGAATCTAAAGGTTTCTTGTGGAAAATCCATTGATATATTCTGACAGGTTAAAAAAGATGTAGGTAAATATGGCTAAGGACTAACTGGAAGAACAAACAACCTTCACAAAGTGGATGAGACCATCTTAAAATAATTAAAAAAGAGAGGATGCTGTGAGTGAAAGTTGAGGTGCAGGGAAGAGCATATCAGAAAATAATCAAGGTTTCAGTATCCTGAAGTATAGGCTATTTATTTCTATAAATTTTAATTCAATACCCTTTTATTTATTCAGTATTTTCTAAAACTTTCACCCTTCTTACTTTCTTGAATATATACACTATGTTATTTTGAAGTTACTGTTTGAAAAATCCACTTTCCTTTCTTGTTCCCCTCTTCACTCTGCACTGGTACCACGCCAAATTAAGATTTAGTTTTATTGTATAGCAATACATATTCATTCATGCTTAAGTTATAAGCCTAAAGTCAGAAATCTTGGTGATGTTTTCTTTATCTGCAGTGAAGTAGTTGATAAAAGGATAGAGTTAACATCAAGGTAGGATATCAAGCTTACAAACCTTTGTATTTGGTACCAATCCACAGTAAATATTTACACACATATATTTATTAGCACAGTCATAGAGACACACATATCTCTATAGAATCCATGTTTATATATTTTCATTAAAAAATAACCAATTAAACAATGCCCTAAAACAGAAAATACACAAGATGAGAGGCACATTAATTTTGCCTCTTTTTAAAGGAAATGTATGAATTTTCAATATAAAAAACAGATCTTCATCTTTTAGCAGCTATCAATTGCCTGTATCTCTTCAGCTAGTGGAGGGGATGTGTGAGATTCTTCATTTCTTTCTTTTTCTTTTTTATATGGTGTTGTCACTGTACAGGCTCATCCGTTCTTATGAGAGATAAAGTCATAGAGAAACAACTCTCTCCCCAAATCTGAACATGAATTATCAAACTATTGAATAATTGTCATGCATTTTTAAAGTTAAGAAAACAAACTGTAAGATGAGCAATGAAAACTCGAATAGCTGGGATCAGCAATCAGTTAGTGTTGAAGGGACTGTAGCTGGAGTTCGAATATTGCTAAGAGGGCAACATACACTCCTGGGGTGTCAACTGATGAGCTGGAGGGGCTTACCCTCATACCTGGGGAGCATTCACTAGGATTAAGTGAAAGGGATCTACAGAAAATGAAGCTGATCTCCTAGAGGATAAAGCTTATCTTCTTCAATATGACCTGCCTGACCAGGAAACGCAAGCATCTCTACAGGCAGAAAACATCAAAAGATCCCTGACTTATGGTGTATAACTCCAGCATGAATGGATATATATTGCTATATAAGAAAACTGAGTCCTAATTGGCATGGTACCAGTGAAGAGTGAAGACAGCAACACTCAAAGACAGTGGAGTTTTCAGACAGTAACTTCAAAATAATAGAATGAATATATTTGGGGAAGAAGGGAAAAAATTTTAGAACCTACTGAATAAATAAAAAGTGTTAAAATTAATAGAAATAAAAAATTGATGACTAAGGTTAAGCACTATGTATGACATAAAATTAGACTATAAAACAAAAATTGTGTTTAAAAGATTTACAAAGTAAATTCAGTCAAAAGAAAAATATTAAGAATTGGTTATCTTTTTTTCTAATAAGCAAGATTCATTAAGCTAGAAAAACCACACATAGTTAAAAAAAACAATTCCTTTAAGGTGAATTGTATACAAATGATTAAAAAATAAAGAAAATGATATTAAGTTACGGGCACCCAGAGGAAGTGAGCTGTGGTATTTGGGGTAATTACCTTCAGGAAAATAGTACCAAGTTTGTGCCTAGTCTAATTGTGTAAACGGTTAAAAACACAGGCCAACTTAACCACACAGTTAAAATGTGGAGAAGGAAAAGATAGCGATAGGCCATTCTAGAATTCAGTTCCAGGGAAAACATATCCCCATACCCCAACCCACAGAAAATCAAGGGTATTTCAGGCTAAGATCTCAGCAGATCTTCCAGACTTTTCTACCCTTCCTTTCAGTCTCAGGGGAAGATTCAAACAGGAGGGCTCCCTTCAGCTAGTGTGAAGGTTGTGGAGAGAAATTAAATTTTGAGGTGGTGATTGTTGGTACTCCCAGCAACTGAGAGAACAAGTGTTGCATCTTTAAAGCAATTGGGTCTATACAGTATGGTAGTGTCTTCTGTAACCCACCTTCTGGGCTATTGGATCCACAGATAACTTACTGGTTCTCAAATGACTTAGAATGACTTGTAAGCTTGAGCAAAGGTTTAAGGGGACTTGACATATTATTTCTGCTTCACAGCTGCAGCTGATTTCTAGTCCTAAACTATCTTGTCATCATCTGTCACAGATTTGAGATTTTTCTGGTCATATACAGAGACTGACTGGGAGAGAGGGTGATTCTGAAGCACTTTCTGCTCATCGGGCCTTTCTCCAGGTATAGTATGAGGATTTAGGACGCAAACAAACTCTTCTGCCCCTATTTTATCCCAACATCCTTAGCTTCCCCTGGTCATAATAGGCCCTGACACTATTCCTTGCCTGATAATTTCAGGTGATCCATATTTTAGACAGAAGGTATAATATGTGCTTTACTGGCTCTTTTGATATCTAGGAGTTAAGACACCTGAACGTACATACATGAACTTTCTCAGTATGTTCTGGGCATTGTGAAGTGGTCATTAAGGAAGCCAGTTTTCTAGATACTCACCAGTGTATGTTTATGCCACATGGTAATGAAGACACCTGCCACAACCTCATCCCAGGAAGAAAATGTCCTAGCTTTCTCAGTCGTCTTGACTTTGAGCATTAGAACAGTGAATTTCCAGGCAGGAAGCTGCAGTGTTTGCAATTCTTCACAGAATGCCAGAGCGAGTTACTTTCTTTCATCTAACAAGCTGCACACAAGGGACTCAGAGACGTGAGATGCTTGCCACATGAATCAGCCTTCCCTGCAAGGCCTTGCCTCTTCCTGAGGTTGCTGGGTTCCAGCCTGGCTCCCATGACATGATCTGCTATTTACCAATGTGCATCATTGAGACTAAAGTGAGAAGAAAATCAATAAGCTGTCCGTGCAACATCTCATGCTAATGATATTTGTCTCCTGGTTCACCCACCTCCTCTCACTGCAGGCTCTGTAGAATTGTTTCCACTCCTGTTACCTCCTCACTGCTTTCAGTATGTCGTAAAGAAAGCCACCAAGCTTGCCTGTTCTGACTCATTGTGTATTTCCTAATGCTTGCTATGCATTGTATGCAGCATGGCTGCAGGACTACTCCAAGGAGACAGAATTTAGAAAATGATAACATAATCCTTGTGTTGTCCAATGTAGCTTTTGGCATGACATCTTATACTTCAGAACATCAGGAAGGAGTTAAATTCAAATATATTCAATTTCCCTTCCAGCTAGCTAATTTTGTTATACTGTGATCAAAGATATTTCTGGGATTTTAATTTGCTTAAGATGTTTCAAAGAGAAATAGATTTCTTATCTAACCTTGAAACTTTCTAAGAGTGAGAGACTTCGGTTTCATTGTCACTCTCTTGCCACATCGCTTGCGTGTATGAGATTTTAACTCATTTATGAATGGACTTGGGTAAGTTTAGCCAGCTAATTTCCTCAGCCTTATATAATGAAAAAAAAGCATTGAATCATGTCAAAATTGGATCAAATATGAGGTGAGAGGTGTGACAGGCAAATGATCCTAGTTAAACCACAACTTCAACATTTATAAATTGAGGATTTTATTTACCTTATAAGATTTTCATAAAGATTATATGAGATAATGTGTATAAATTACACAGTACAGCATCTAAGAAAATATGTTTTTAACATAACTTGATGCCTTCCTTGGGTTTTAAACATAACTGCAATTGCAAGGTCAGTGATTACAACACCCATGGTTGCCAAGATTAGCAAGATTTAAATGTTCCTGCACTCCTTCAGTAACCAACCATCTTAAAAAGGACTACCAAAATGCTGATTTATAAATTTCCCCACATGTTAAAATAAATGAACAATTAATGTTCAGTCCTATTATCTCTATAGGAGTATTGTGAAGAATTGGAATTCAAAGAGTTTTGAATATTTTGTGAACTATTCTTTGGAACAACAGGAATGATCAAAGCACTGTAGAAGCCTCTATCTTTTTTTCCTTATGGAAAAACATACATCTTGAGTGTATTACTTATGTTTGCTCCAGGAGGAAGGTTTTGATGGTCTTATAACATCTTATAAAATATGTGAAGTCTGCTTATTCTTGTCTCCTTTGCAGTTCTTATTACTTAGATCCTGTGTCATTGACTATGATTCCCCAGCAACGGAGATTTTCTCTAGCATTTTGTTGAAATTATGTGCTTCTACTTTAGCATGATCCAGTTTGAGAAAATATAAGGATCCAAGATGTCCTGGATAGAGAGCCAGTTGTTTCTGCTTTATTCATGGAAAGATTACTTGTTGCGCTCTGAATTACCTTACAAATTTTGCTTAAAAGCACACACACAATCTGGTGGCATTGATTTATTAAATTAATTTGTATATCTAATTTAGAAATAATTTTTATTTCCTCTGTGAATCTGTGTGTGCACCTCAATATACACTATGTGCATGCAAGGGTACAAGCATTTGACTACCATTGTTGGGAGTGAGATTACACCTCGCACTGTGGGACTGAGAAACCAAGCTCAGGAGTTCAGCTTTCTCAGTGAGTGTATTTACCTCCTAAGCCATCTGTCTGGTCTTATTAATGTATTTTAGTGTAAATGTACTAACTTCTTTATTGGTGTGTGTTCATAGAAATATTGAAATCAGGCAGTACATGTTCTCCACAATGCTCTTTTAAAATTTATTTAATGCTTCTAAAACCATTTGTTCTTTTATAAAATATTATTATCAGGTTGTATTTGCTTTTTTCTAAAATTCAGCTCAGATGTTTTAAAGAGCTTATGTTGACTCTGTGAATACATTTTTAGCAGACTGATCATTTATAGAATAAAATTTTCCAGTTCATGAGTATTTCATGTAGCTCCACTTATTTCAGGCTTTTTAGATGTGCCACAGAAACTGTAGTTTTAGCTTTTACTTTTATGCCTATGGAGTATGCAATATTTTATGTTTGATCTATTATTATTCAAGTACTTTGTGTTCTGATGGTCTTATAAATGCTATTGCTTTTATAATTTTATTCTTAAATGCTCATTATCAAATGTGGAAATCTACTAATTAGCACTTTCCTTTGGTATAATAATAAATAGAAAAGATCAGAATATATAAATTGTACTATTCCTTCTTTAAGCAGATGGCATTTACTCTTTTATTGTGAAGTGTGAGATTAGATCTGAGTTATGACCGTGTGTTTTTGTTTGAGACAGTCAGGAAACTGGAACCACTTATCTTACACATGCTAGGCAAGTGAGCACCCGATCACCCAATACCTCCCCAGCCCCCCTGTGTTCTTCATGCTTTCTTTTTTATCCAATTAAGGAAGATTATTTCTATTCCTTGTTTGTTTTGTTTGTACACTAAATGCATATGATTTTATCAAATACTATTCCATCATTTATTGAGATAATAATATGATCTTTTTCATTACTATGTCAACATAGGAAATAAAATTGATTTTTCCCAAATATTAAAATAGCCCAATATGTTTGATTTAAGTTTCAGCCATTATACATTATTAATTTTACATGGTTTCTGATTGATTTTCTAATATTATCTTAAAGATATTTTGTTCAAATTCATAAATAAAATGATTGGTAAATTTTATTCCCACTGACCAGTTGGCTTTTTAGAAAAATTTGGTCTCATACAAAGCATTTGGGAATGCATACCTATACATTGTAAATGAGTTAGTATAGGGTTCATGTTACTTTGCCCTGATGTACTGGACATGATTAATTAATAAAGCCATCTTCACCTATAGAAGCTCCTAAAGTAAATAATTAATTCTGTTTATTTGTTATATATTGTTATATATAGAATTTGTTATATCTTGTCTTAGTTTCTTTATTAACACTATATCTAAACATTTGCTCTATTCTGTTGGTGCTAAGGTTGATCCTTACAACAGAATGTACCCAGAATAATGAAAAACTCACAGAAAATTGAACTAAAAGGAAGAATAAAACTCTTGTAGAAATATTCCAACTAGAAGTTTCTCACCCATTGTTAGGTCTGTGACAGTAAGAAAATATTCTTAAATTATTCTAAAATTACCACTCCTGAAGCTAAAGAGATGGTTCATCAATGAAGAGTGCATACTGTTTGTGCAGAAATCCAAAATTCTGTTCCTGGAACCCATATCAGGTAGCTTACAGTTGCTCGTGATTTCAGCTCCAGGGGATCCATGCCTTCCTCTGGTCTGGTCTCCACAAATACCTATATTGACAGAAATACACAGACACATTTAATAAACTTTTTTACTCTTTTTTTTAAGATTTAGCTGTTTTATTTTATGTGTATGGGTGGTTTCCTTACATATGTCAAGGTACCATATGCATGGCTTTTGCCCATGGAGGCAAAAGATGGCATTCAATCCTCAAAACCTAGATCCACTAAACCACTAAACATGGATTAAGCCCTTATATGAGTGCTGGGAATCTAAATGGGATCATCTGGAAGAATAAAAACATACTCTCAATTGTTGAACCATCTCTCCTTAAACTAAAGGTTCCTAAACTAAATCTTAAAAATGAATTAAAATGTCATTTATTTCACTTTTTTGAGAGCCTACATGCTCAGTTTTACAAAGTCTTTCCTGCAGTAGGAAAAAACTAGATAAATGGCCCATGTTCAAATATCTACTATTAAATTGATGCTAGTTTTAAAATGTCTTCCAGGAAATATTTTTAATATTTTGGGGAAAAATATGTTTCAGAGATTTTTGTCCTCAACTTCCAAAGACTAAAGTCGCATTAATCAGACATGTGTTATCTATGCTCAAATCCATAGAAGATAAAGGTTGACCATTCTTGTTAGACTTAGGGAGCCACGTAGTCTGGAACTATGTGAGGAAGACCCGGCCAGGTATTTGGGGACCTGAAAACTACATGGAGCAGCAGTCGCCCTGTGGAGAAACCTGGGAAAGTCACCAGTAAGCAGTGCAGGGGCAGGAACCACTGCCCAGTGGCCCTGGAGCCTCCCAGGATTTGTTGACCTTAAGTGCTGTGACTATGGACTGTTTGTGAGAGGAATGGTAATGCCTTGGCCCTGCTCACAGGGCTTTCTGCAGAGATCTGTTGGAGAAGTACAACACTCTGGATTCTGAGGGTCTCACATTGTCAGTCATTCCTGCTCACCTGTGAAGCAGACAAGGAGCCCTGGATGGCAAAGAGAAAGGGGATAATAGCAAAGGATCCAGGGTTGTTGTAGATTCCTTGTGTGTGGACACTGTCCCAACAAAGGGGATGTCAGTGCATATAAGATTTCCAGTATAGGGTCAGCAGGTAAGACTCCTGCAGACAGGCCTCTCCACCATCCCTACCACCCACTGGACTCTGTGACCTACAAGTGACACTCCACCATGCCTCCCCACACCCCTGGAATCTATCAGCCTACCCCCACCAAACCATCCCCTGCTCCATTAGCATTAGCAGTCTCCTGGAGACACAGGCACCACCTGCAATAATTGGAGGAAGAGGTGAGTAACTAGTCTCCCGCCTGAACAGCCCCACTCTCTAGGCCTTAGGGTCCAGGGCACATTCCATGCCCATCTCCCTCCCACCTCAGGCCCAGCAACTGATCAGCAGGTAAGATGCCTATGGACAAGCTGCTCTACCACCCCTGTCACCCACTGGACTCTGCAACCTACAAGTCACACTCTGTCCCACAAACCCATCTCTTCCCTTCCCACCTAACCATTCCTTGTGGCATCAGCAGCCCCCAGAAACACAGGCACTACTCACACCAATTGGAGTAAGAACTGCCCCAGAAGACATAGACCCACCTGCACCAACTGGAGGTTGAGCCCCAACAGCCAGTCATCATAGGTTCTCAGAAGCACAGGCACCACCTGCACTGATTGGAAGAACTGATGGGTAGACAGCAGTGTCAGAATATATTCAACATCTTAAAGAGCAATATGGCAACACCAGAACCTAGTGGTTCTATAACAGCAAGACTTGAACATCCTAATGCAGATGAAACAGAAGAAAATGACCTTAAAAGTATGAAGATGATAGAGGCCTTAAAGAGGAAATGAAAAAAGTCCCTTAAAGAAATCAAGGAAAAGACAAACAAAAATGGAAGAAATCAATAAATCTCTTAAAGAAGGGCAAGAGAAAACAATCAAACCAGTGAAGGAATCTGTAC
>PVIU01027060.1:0-21054 GCA_004026605.1 Ondatra zibethicus | reverse complement strand
GGGCCACACCACTCACTGCTGTGAATGTTTTCTACTGATAGATAGATCTAGGGAGAGTTGGGGTCGTTGCTTTGGTTCTGTAAACACTGTGACCCCAATAAGTTCCAGTAAATATTCCTAATTTATTGATCACACATATAGCTCTTGTTAAACTAAATCAATCAAAAATCAAGACCAAACATCATTAATCTAGGAAAGGCTAATTGGCATGCAGAAGGGAAACCTCTTTTGGAACAGAGAGCAGTGATGTGTCAAGATATTCGTCTACTCGGTTGGTAAAATCCACGCAGTAACTGTAGAAGACCCTTATTCAGTGTTCTTTTGTGAAACCACCACTTTCAACACTTTACCCATTCCACACAGCGTGGCAACACACTATGATTTCACTCTTATAGCTAAATTTCCTACAATATGAACAACTATCAAATATTTCTTTGGAAATCTTACATAGGTTTTTTTTAAAATATATTTTATACTTTCTTACATATTACATTTTTTTTCTTTTTAGTTTTTTGAGACAGGGTTTCTTTGTGTAACTTTGGTGCCTGTCCTAGAACTAGCTCTTGCAGACCAGGCTGGCCTTGAACTCACAGAGATCTGCCTGCCTCTGCCTCCCAAGTGCTGGGATTAAAGGTGTGCGCCACCACTGCCCAGCAGTATTATATTTTTTGTATTTCTATGCTATCTATTAATTGATAATTAATAGATAATTAATATTATCTATTAATTGCATTTAAAATGTTCTAATACATTCTTTCCTAATTAAAGTTAGTTAGATTTTTGATAATTCCATGCATTCTGACTACACTTTTCCTCCTACCCTGTTTTATTTACATACCATTCCTATCATCTCTTCTTTCTTCCTGGCAAATAATTTTTTTAAAAAAATCTAGATATGGGCATGGGAGAAGACTTGGTGGTTAAGAGCATTAACTACTCTTGCAGAGGATCCAGGTTCAGTTCCCGGAACCCACATGATGGCTCACAACTGTCTATAACTCCAGTCCCAAGGAATCCAACTCCCATTTTGGCCTCTGAGCACACCAGCCACTCACATGATACACAGACATTCATGTAGACAAAACCCATACACAATTAAAAATTTTTAAATTTAAAAAATTATTTTTTAAAACTAGATAAATGCTATTTTAAAAATGAAGAAATGGAACTGCTTTAAGAATCCAGTTACTAACTCAGAAAGATTTCAAATAGTTGATTGTTTTTCAGTGATAGAGAAGGCTAGTTTGGGCACAGTTTTCACCAAGTCTCTTGGGGACTGGAGATGTAGCTCAGTTGATAGAGTGCTTGCCTAGCATGCTCAAAATCCTGGGTTTGATTCCCTGGCACTGCATAAGCCAGGCATTGGTAGTCTACATCAACAATTGAAGCACTTAGGAAGTAGAGGTTGAATAATCAGAAGTTCAAGGTCATGCTTGGCTAAATAGCTGGTCTGAGGCTAGCCTGTGCCACATAGGGAACCTCTGTTCTGCAAACTTCTAGCCATTTACGTGTTTACGTCCTCTAAAGTCAATCAAATGATGAGCCATTCTGAGTGACATATACAATGGATATAATAAGCATGCTTATTATAAAGACGCTAACCAGCTAAAATGAGTTTTATTCAGCCATAAAGAATAAAATTATGTCAATTATAGAACAAAATGCATGAACTGGAAATCTTCATGTTAAGTCAAATAAGTTTGATACAGAAAGACTGCCTCATGTTCTATATATGTGGAATCTGGATTTTAAAAATAAAACTAATTAAAGTAGAAGGAAGAGTGTTTAAGAAGAGGAAGGGAACAAATAGGAGTGTGGGACAGTGACAAAAGAAAGAAATATGATCAAAGAAAGTTATTTACATATATGAACTATAATAATGAAACCAATTATCTTGTACAATTAGTGTATGCTAAAATAAAAAACAGAAATATAAAAATTATCAGGTATTTGTTACTGCTAGCATACTATAACTTAAAAGAAAAATGTAGTTCCATTTCTTTAGTAACTGATGTTATTGGCAACATTTTTCCTGTCGTGACTATCATATAAATGTTGGCTTTAAGCTTAATTTCTCACTTTCTTAGGAAAGATTTGGCAGTAAAATCTCATTTTGCATAAGGCTAAGAGATAGAAAGAAACTCAGTAGACATTGTACCAGAAGCATTGTAAATGTTACTCTCATTAGAATTTTATTTATTTATTTTAAAGTTTTTTAATTAATTAATTAATTTTTTAAAGAACTGTCTTTTCTCATTTTACATAACAATCCCAGTAGCCACTCCCTCCCCTCCTCCTGTTCTGTCTACTCCCCCCACCCAGAGGGTAAGGCTGCCCATGGGGAGTCAACAAAGTCTAGCACATTGCTTTAAGACAGGACCAAGGCCCTCCCCACTATAGCTAGGCTGAGCAAGTATCCCTCCAAAGAGAATGGGTTCCAAAAAGCCAGAACAAGCAATAGGGACAAATCCTGGTCAGTGGCCCTACCGTCTGCCCCAGTCATACAACTGTCACCCACATTCAGAGGGCCTAATTTGGACCTATGCTGGTATATAGAGCTCAATAAATATCAATTTAAAAAAACGTATTCACAGCTTACAGAGGGGAATCATATTCAGTACAGATGCAAATTATTCATTCAAATAATTTCAGCACAAACTTAATTGAATCCATAGATATAAAACCTGGGGAAACAGTACTGGTTCTACCTACTGTTTAGAGATGTTTTATGACTTAGTTAATATAAATAAAGTACTTATAAAAGTGAAAAAATAATTTGCCAGTCTAATTTCTTATCTTCAGTCTACTTGCCAGTCTGTTTTTAAGTTTTTATCTAACTCAAAGTGAAGAAACTTTGTTCCTTACAGTTAAATGCTCCTTTTAAAGGTTAAGTTTTGTGTCTTTGGCTACTGAAGATCACTCTGGCATTCTCTATCAGTTACCATAAAGCAAACCAGCCTTGAGTGTTTTCATTTGACACTCATCAGTCTGGTGACTCAAATGTGGTTTGTAGTAGGAAACTAAATAGTAAATTCCCTTGCTAGTAGAATAAAGGACATTCCAAACTACTTATTTTTATTTTAATTTTAAGACTTATTTTACTTTATGTGTTTAAATTTTTTCTGCATGTATGTAAATGTACCAGGTGTGTGACTGGTACCCCATTGAAGTCAGAAGTACCCTGTGGTGGTCAGAAGAAGGCATTGGATCCATTCAAACTGGAGTTACATGTGATTGTAAACTACCATGTAGGTGCTGGGAATTGAACCCTAGTCCTTTGCAAGAGCAACAAATGCTCTTAACCACTGCTTCATCTCTCCTGCCCCAAATTATTTTTAATGCATTAATAATATATTTCAACCAAATGTATGTGTTAAGAAAGCCATGAGTTAAACGTAATCTTTCAATGTGGGTACACAAAACTAGTTGCCTATAAAACACCATGGTCAGGCCAGGTATGTAGCTCATTTGGTACTTAGTTGGTACAGTGCTTGCCTAGCATGCACAAAGCTTTGGGTTTGGTTACCAGTACCACCTAAATTGGGTGTGGTGGCACACACCTGTATTCCCAGCATGGGAACTCACTCTTCTTTTCTTTTTGACAATGTCTTACAGTGTGGACCTGATGTTCCTGGAACTCATATAGATTCACCTGCTCTCCCCCCAGATACTGAGATTAAAGGCATGCACTGCCACGTCTGGCTAAATATTTCTGTTTTTATTGTTAAATTTTTTTCTTTTCCTTTTTTTCTTTTCTTTTTTTTTCTTTTATTAATAGCCTTAAATTCACAGAGATCTGCCTACCTCTGCCTCCCAGAGTGCTATAAATTTATTTTGTAGATGTAGCCCAGTGGTAGAGTACTTGCTTACAATGCTAGATCTAGGCCTACATGTTCATCAATTCTACAGTCCAAAATCTCATCCAAATAGCATCAAAATCAGGGCTGTAGATGTGACTGTGTGATTAAGATGTGACTTGTTGCTGCTCTTCTAGAGAACTCAAATTTACTTCCCAGCACCCACATCAGGTAGACAACAACTGCCAACAGCTCCAGCTACAGGGAGATCTAAAGCTATCTTCTTGGTCCGTAGACAACTACACTCATATACACATTCTCCCACACAGACACACACATATATAACACAATTTGAGATTAAAAGACTATCTAAATAACATCAAAATCAGATGTGAGTGAGAACGTATGATTCATTTTGAATTCAAATTCACCTCCATCAGTGATTTTCTAAAACAAGATAAACTATAGACTTTGAAAATACAATGGTAGCAGGCAGAGTGTCTATAGTCACCTTTCTAAAAGGACAATCAGAAAGAAGTTAGGAGTAACAAGTCCTAGGAATATCCAGAACAGCAAGACAAATTCCATTAGATCTTCCTATCTGTCTGCCAATCTGTCTTTTTTCTACACAGGTCTTACTGTGTAGCCCTGTCTGGCCTAGAACTCATATATCTACCTGTCTCTACCTCCTGGGTGCTGAGACTAAAGGCATATACCACCAGACCCAAAAGCTAAACCTTTCTCTTTTTCATTCATTTTTTGTTTATTTTTTTGATAAAGGCTTCACTATGTAGCCCTGGTTGACCTGAAACTCACTTTGTAGACCAGTCTGATCTTGAGCTCATGTCTGCCTCCCAGAGTACTTTGGATTTCTTTTTTTCTTTTTTGATTTCATATATGTAAAACCATCATTTTCCCGCTTCCTTCTCCTCTCTCCCAGGACCCCCGCCCCCTGAAATTCATGGTCTCTTTTCCTATTATTGTTACATGTGTATAACTTGCTGTATCCATTTAGTGTTGCTTGTAAGGATATGCTTTTAGGGCTAGCCACTTAGTAATGAATAACCAAATAGGTGGCTCATCTTTGGGGAAGACTAAGTCTCCCTCTTTCAGCAGTCATTAATAGCCTATAGCTCTTCATCTAGTGGTGAGGCCCCAACTACATTGGCATGTCAACTGATATTGTCATAGTCAATATGTTTTCTTTAGGCAGCCGTATTGTTGATAATTCATGGGTGCAGCTTCCCTGTCACATATAGAAGACACAGTCTCACAGGCAGCTTCCTTGTCCTCTGACTCTTATAGTCTTTCCACCTCCTCTTCTGATATGGTCCCTGAGCCTTAGGTGTAGAGATTGTGCTGTAGATGTATCAGTTGAGGCTGGGTACTCCATGGTCTTGTGCTCTGCGTTTTGATCAGCTGTAGCTTTCTGTAATAGTCTCTGTCTGCTTCAAAAAGAATTTCCTTTGATGAGGGGTGAGAGCCACACTTATCTGTGGGCATAAGGATAAAAAGTGTACATCTTTTTTCTTAAGTCAAAAACAAAGGAAATAAACTGTTAATTTAGGAAATAGATATTTTAATTATAGTAAGATTCTTTCATTCCTCTGTATAGTGGCTACAGGCTAAGAACTGTATGAAAGGACAACGTTAAAAAAATTGTCTTGGAGTCACTGCTGTATATTAATACCATTTCTAAAAGCTAGAGAAATTGTCCTTTAAAAAAAGACAAATGAACCTATGTGTAGTGGTTTGTACCTTTAACCCCAGCATTCATGAGGGTAGAGGAGAGGCAAGTGTATTTCTGAGTTTGAGGTCCAGGCCAGCCATGACTACATAGCAAGACCTTGTTAAAAAGAGAGAGAGAGAAAGGGGAGGAGAGAGAGAGAGAGAGAGAGAGAGAGAGAGAGAGAGAGAGAGAGAGAGAGAGAGGAAGGAGGAGGAGGAGGAAGAAGAGGAAGAGGAGGAATCAATGCTTAAATCATTCAGAACAATTATTACATTTTCCCTCTTATTACTTTGGATTTTTGTTTTGTTTTGTTTGTTTCTATGATAGGGTTTTGTATAGATCATCCTGGTTAGCAGAAGATGACTTCGTACTTCTGGTCCTGTGCCTCAACTTCCCAGGTGCTAAGATTGTGGTCATGCATCATTGTGCCTTGAATATTCAGTGCTGGGCCTAAAAATCAGTGTTTCATGCATGTTAAGCAATCACTCTCCTCACTGAGCTACTTGCTCAGTCCCCATCTCAATTCAGTGCACAAAATGTTACAAAATAAGGTCATGGGGGAGTCTAGCAGTGTTCTAAAGTATGAAGGGATGAAAGAAAAACTATTCAGGAATCTGTTGTAGTAATTTAAACAAATGGCTAATCCTGATCTCAGAGCAGCATGGGGACAGCAATTAGCAGCTGGCACTCAGTAAATGATTTAAATGAATAAGAATGCTAACATCTTTTCTATAGTAATATAGTTGAGAAAGAGAATTTTTGTGAGAAGATACAACAGAAAAGTTCACCTTTGGGCTTATAAAACAGAGGAAACATTAAGTAGACAGAGTTTGATGACAACTAGAACATATAGGGCCTGTGGGTGTAGCTAGTAGTAGAGTACTTGCCCAATATATGCAAGGTCTCATGCCCAGTCAGACCCTCCTGGCATGTCCTTGTGTACAACATAGTTTCACAATGATGCTGTGTTAATAATTCATTCGGTTTATGACCAAGTCTTTCTTTAAGACCTCTGATCTGTACTTCATCGTGCTTTCCTTATCTTGTATTTGCACTTTATTATTATTTTTTTTTTACTTTACTTTTGAGATGCAACTTCATTTACTGTCAGCCCATTTGGAGTCATGACTTGTCTATGGATTTAAATATCATGACAATAAATGCACAGCACTGCCCATCTTTCCTTATTGGGACTACAGATGCGTTTTTGTCTAGATATGGTTCCAGTGAGAGATACATTAACCTAAAGAATGAGTATTATATTTAAATTTTAAAAGAGGGAAAAATAAATATAGATGAAGTTTTCCTGTGCTGTGGCTGCTCCCAAATAATTACTCAGAGTCTTAATATGAATTATAAATGCTCAGCGAGTAGCTTGGGCTTGTTACTAGCTAACTCTTACATTTAATTTAACTCATATTTTTAATCTATGCTTTGCCACGTGGCTTGGTACCTTTTCTCAGTACAGCATGCCCATGTAAAGTGGTGGTACTTTTACTATGTGTCTGAATTATTTTCCATTTTTATAAACTGGCATCCCAGTTTCTATAATTTTGTGCTGTAAGTTAACCTCTTATTTCATCAGATGCTAAGACCATTCACTAAGGAAAAGCAAGAGAACAAATTGTGACACTTCACATTCTAAAGCATTAAATATTTAGTACTAATCTAGCATTAAATTAGAAATGAAAACTTCTTATTTCTGGATCAGTAGGTCAAATCTGTTTTAATCATTATTACCAAAAATGACAGCCGTTGGATGCCTTTTGGAAAGCTTTGCTTAAAAGAACTGATTGTGACTCATTCACTCTGTGGAATTACAAAAACATTCATGCATTTGATCTGTTACTACTATTCCATGGTCCTGAGGCAGAAGAACGTATTGATAAACATAACTACCAGACTGTTCTAGAGTTAAATTCTCACTGAGAATTTCCTCCAGCTAAGCAGACATATATAGAGAGAAAGGGGACCTGTTACCAATTACCTAAGCCAGCCCTAAAACATCTGTCTGTTTACATACCAAACAAAAGTCAGGAAATTTAGAAACTCTTTGAAACACGAGGTGTTTGCAACCTACTTGTGCTTATGACAGCTTTTGCCTCTCAGTGCACAAGTTCTCACCTCGTCCTCTCACAGACCCTCTGCTTCCCTTCCACAGCACTCCCAGTACTGCTGCCATATATTCTAGCTGGTCAAGGACAGTCTCTGTCCTGTTCATGATTATTGATTATGTTTTTTAATTTTAATTTAAAACACCTAGAACACAAATCTCGTAGCTTCTCATCTATTTTCAGACTCTGGAAAAACAGGTTTTAAGCTTCTTTGAGAACCTTGCCTCAACAACATAATAAAAATCTTTTTATAAGGAGAGACATAAAGTCAAAGTACTTATTCTTAGACTATTTTAGTCTATAGGTACTAGAATTATTCCTTTTTAAATTTTATTTGTAATGTATTATTTATTTTGAGACTGGATCTCTCTATGTAGCCCTTGCTGTACTCAAAACTTTATGTAGACCAGGTTGGCCTGGAACTCACAGAGATCTGCCTCCTTCTGCCTACTGCTTGAATTAAAGGTGTGTGCCACCAAGCCAGCCATTCCTTTCTTTATAAAGAAGATTATGGGGACTGGAGAGATGGGTTTGCATCTTTACTCCACATAAAGAGTACCTACCACTGTTCCAGAGCACCAAGTTCAGTTCCCAGCATTCACATCCAGCAAGCAACCCTATAACTCCAGCACCAAGGGATCTGATTCCTTATGGCCTCCTAAAGCAACCACATGTGGCATTCACTTAAACACACACACACACACACACACACACACAAATAATTATAATAAAAATAAATCTTAATATGTTTATTATTGTGTATATAATGTGGGTGTAAGTAAGCACATACCATGGTGCACATGTAGAGGTCAGAGGACAACTCTGTGAACTCCATTTTTCCTTCCACCTTTTATGTGGGTTTCAGGGATGGAACTCAAGTTGTCAGCCTTGAGCAACAAGTACTTTACCTGCTAAGCCATGTCACTTGCCCTGTATAATTAATTTCTTTTTTTTTTGTTTTGTTTTGTTTTTCTGAGACAGGGTTTCTCTGTGTAGCCCTGACTGTCCTGGAACTCACTCTGTAGATCAGGCTGGCCTCAAAATCACAGAGATCCACCTGCCTCTGCCTCCCAAATGCTGAGATAAAGGTCTGTGGCACCACCATCCAGCTATTATTTCTTTTCATAATTATAAAAGGAATTCTTCCAAAATTATCGATATCTACAAAAACAAATATTTGCACCACATAGTTCACAAATCTCCCAGCAACCTCACTTGACCCATAACCCTCCTGCTTCTATCTCCTAGACGCTTCAATTCTAGGCATGTGCCACCATGAACTTTGACACTTGTTATAAAGGGGTCTGGAACAATCTTTTCAGCAGGCACCTTGGGCAATGATAATAAAGGGAGCAACATACTGCAAGTACAAATGTATAAGAATTACATTTTTTATGGAGAACATGGAGTATTTGGTGCTATTTCTTCATCTACCTCATCTTTCTCCCTGCTTTATTGTAAGCTATATTTTATGTGTAACTATATATTCTCTACCTTGACACAATACCTAGCAGAGTTGTCATTTACTTGATACAGTCTTGTTTATGTGTATGTAAAGCATCAAAGAAAGTATATATACACACATGTACACGGATATGTATGTCTGAATACAAATTCGTGTTTGAAAGAATCTTTCAAAGCCCTGTTTTGAAGGTTCAATATATGAAATTCAAATTCTGTGCTCTAGATGTCTCTTTTTATTACTGTAGGATTGATTGTAAATTCTCTCATGTTTGTATGAAAACATAAGCAGCATTACATATACATGTATAGATATAGATATGATTAATGCTTTAGTTTGTCCATCTAAAGCTGTCCTTCCTTTAATTTAAAACAGGGAGGAGGTTGTAGGTGGAGACTGCTCATTCGTTTCCTGGCCACCCAGACCCAAATAATCACACATAAATTATATTAATTGAAACACTGCTTGGCCAATCATATAGGTGTATTATGAACTAGCTCTTATATCTTAATTAACCCATCTCTGTTAATCTGTGCATCACCACAAGGTCGTGAATACTTAAAAAAAACAGTTATCAAGCAAGAATTATAGTTACAATATTTAGTCCATTTACATTTGGCAAATTAAGGAAAATACTCTATTATCTTTCCTATCTTTGTGAGGCTAAAGTTTTATATCTAATCTGTCTTTTATAATTATAAATATCTTTCTTCAACTCCATCGAAGACCCCAGAAGGATATAATATTACCTAAGTTTATAGGAAGTTCATTGTAAGCAACTTCCAAAACTCTAGAATTGACAGAGACATCTTGCTGCCTGGACAGTCACCCAAAGTTCTGTAATGTTGTGGTATCCATCTTCAGCCTACAGGCCCATAGTTTCTGGCAGACTTATGAAGCAGGAAATTTCAAAGACAGTTCTGCCTATATTGGCAGTTTGTCAGTCAGTTTCTTCTGTGTCCTGCAGAATATCTGGCAGACTCTTTCATGAAGCAGGAACCCTGAAGGACTGTCTTACCTTCTATTTATTTATTTATTTATTTGGTTTTTCAAGACAGGATTTACTCTGTAGGTTTGGAGCCTGTCCTGAAACTAGCTCTTGTAGACCAGGCTGGCCTTGAACCCACAGAGATCCACCTGCTTCTGCCTCCCGGGTGCTGGGATTACAGGCATGTACCACCATCACCCAGGTCTGTCTCACCTTCTTTAGGCAACTTTAGCAGTCATTTTTCTGAGGGTCCGCATGTCCAGTTTATACAGCATACCATCAAGCAGTCCAGGCAAGAGCAGTTTCTTGTTCAAATGGATAATAAACTCCATAAAGAGCCTCTTCAACGTCCATCATCCTCTTGAAGTAGATTGGAGCTGCCAGGAGCAGATGTGTCTCATTGTCATGAAAAGTCCTGAGTTCTTAAAACATTTTAAATGCCATATTCTATAGGTCTTTGAAGGGGTTTGAAGAATACCTATCCATCTGAAATATATCTCTGTACATCTAGAAAACCTAACTTAACATGACTATAAGCTTGAGTATTATAAATGATTATCTATTAACCTGTATTTCTTAACAATACATTACATTTTTAAATGAGCTGCACAAAAAATACCTTAATCAAGAGCAGAAATATACATATAACAAAATTGACCTTAAATTTGTATCAGTAGGCCCAAGGTCCATACCAATGCAAAGTATTCATCTCTATAGCATATCCTCCTTTAAATGTAAACAAACATTTATAAACATCATTGGGAATTTGGGCATAGTTCTCTAGGATACTTCCTGCTGATTGGGAGTGCTGTTAATCAGGTCTTTCATGGGGTATCCTGTATGGTAGGTCCATATCAACCAACAGTCCTGAAGCTGTCATGGATGTTGAACCATCTGGGCCATTGCTTCAGGGGTCTTGTTTGATCAAACCATATTAGCTGGTAAGGAATCCACAGCTTTCTATCCTCTGTGGAAACAAAAGCAGAACCTCTTTTCCAAAGCAACGTATCCTTAGACCCAAATTTTGAAGTCAAGGTACCTTTAAAATATATATGTTGGTTTAGTTTAGCAGCCCATACAGTAAAATGTCTCTCTGTACTTAGCTCATTCACAGTCAAAAAATTCAAAGAAAACACAATAATATACGTAATACAGACTCTCTGTGTATTTTCCATCTCTGTGTGGCTCATTTTTCTTTGCTCCTTTAATCTATTGGTGTGGGAAGTCCTTCTGTATATATGTTGCTTTTATTGGTTAATGAATAAAGAAGCTATATATGCCATCATACCCTGCAACAACTTTTTGAAAGCCTGGGTACTATAACAGCATTCGCATTGGTTTTCTCTAAATGTGTTACTTTACCTATGAAAATTCAAATTGCAAATGTAGTTACTATTAAGTTAGATTGCTTTAGGATAAAGTATTTTATAAACAATTAATAAATACTGTAATTCCTGGTAATGTGGTACCTTTAAGATGCAACTAAAACAGAAATGCTCCTTTAGCTTCTACTTAAGGTATAAATAGTAAACAAATATTAAAATATTTAAAACAATAAATTAGTATTGTACAAATGGTTTATTTATAGTTCCTATCTCACTGTTATTGGGGGGCGTGTTATTTTGATTTGATGAAAAGATCTTACTAGTAGCTCTGATTAGACACCATCTCACTGATTTATCATCCCTTCTTAATCCTTCTAATTGCAGTTGAGAGCTGTGATACAAACTGACAATAAGAACAAAGCCAGAGCCAGTCATCTTTAATCCCAACATTCAGGAGGCAGAGGCAGGCAGATCTCTTTGAGTGGAAGCCAGCCTGGTCTACAAAGCAAGGTAGTTTGACAGCTAGGGCTCCACAGAGAAACCCTATCTCAAAAAAAGAAAGAGAGAAAGAAAGAAGGAAGGGAGGGAGGGAGGAAAAGAAGAAAAGAACAAGACCGAAGACATTTATTATTGATAAAAACAAACTACTTTGTACTACACAAGCAATAAATAAAACAATTATTAAGAATGCTCATGAACCATAAATTGTTGGTGGAGGCTGCTCATCGTCCTGGCCACCCAGATCTGAAATAATCACACAGACTGTATTAATTAAAACACTGTTTGGCCAATAACTTAAGCATATTGCTAGCTAGCTCTTATATCTTAAATTAACCCATTTCTATTATTTTATATTTTACCACGAGGCTTGTGGTTTACCAGAAAGGTTCTGGCTGGCAGCTCACATCTTTCTCCTCCGTCGGCTTCATGACATCTCATTGACTCCACCTACTCTTTCCTTCTCTATCTACTTGGAATTCCCATCTTGCCCTATTCTGCGCTGCAATAAGCCCAACACAGATTTTTTATTAACCAGTGGTATTCACAGCATACACATCAATAACCCTTTTTCCAGCCGGGCAGTGGTGGCCCACACCTTTAATCCCAGCACTTAGGAGGCAGAGGCAGGCGGATCTTTGTGAGTTCGAGGCCAGCCTGATCTACAAGAGCTAGTTCCAGGACAGGCTCCAAAGCTACAGAGAAACCCTGTCTCGAAAAAACAAAACAAAACAAAACAAAAAAAAAAACAAACCTTTTTCCAACATTGAGTTTTATCATTATCATGAATTTTCCAAAAATGGCTTAGTAAAATAAAAGATAAAATAACTGCTTTCCAAGAAATAACTGTAAAGATAAATCCTGAAGGAACTAAACTTTCCCCTTTTCATTTATTAAATAACATAAGGCAAGAGCTTAAACAGTAATTAAACTATCAAACCTAATTATTGTTTTCCATTAGCATACTAGTTCCTTAAATATCTGAAACCACCTAATACCCTTTCTCACTAAGACTTTTAGACAAAATAGGAAATAGAAGTGTTTTGTTTGTTTGTTTTGAGAGAGGGCCCCACTCAGCAGCACAGGGTAGCTTGAACTCATGGTGGGTCTTCTTGCCTGGGCCAGTAGTGAGATTATAGATAGATGTGTCTAGCCCTTATTTCCAGTTCACTTCTCTAGCATATTGTTCGAAAATTTTAAAGCATGCAAGCAAATTAGATGAATTATGTAGCAAACACCCAAATGTAACCTCTAGGTTCTTCAACTGACATTTTGCTGTATTGGATTGTTTATGTATCTACCCACTTATTCATCCCTGAACTACAAAAGAGTTTGGGATTTTAAAAATATATTTATTTCTTTATTGTGTAAATGTATCATGTTGGGAGGGCATGCGAGTACCACAGCATGCTTGTGGAGATCAGAGGACAATTTGCAGTGATCAGTTTTCTCCCTCAAACATGAGGATATCAAATCAGATCATAAGGTGGGCAACAGATACCTTTACCCAGTGAGCCACCTTGTTGGCCCTGTCTGGATTAGAAGCTTTTAAGCAAGAAAAATGTTTGTATTTCTTTATGTATTTTATATGTCAACCTAAAGAAAACTAGAAAAAAACCTTTAGATGCTTTATAAGCAATAATTTCCTTAATGAGTTTTACATTAAAATTACCATATACATAATATTAAATATGAAGAGAAAGATAAGCACCAAATTCAAGAGTATAATTACTTACAAAGTGAGGGTCAATGAGTTCGGAGAAGTTTTTCAGAGCCTTTGAATGTTTCTTTCTTTCTTTTTTTTTGTTTTTGTTTTTTTTTTTTTTTTGTTTTTTGAGACAGGGTTTCTCTGTAGCTTTTGGAGCCTGTCCTGGAAACTAGCTCTTGTAGACCAGGCTGGTCTTGAACTCACAGAGA
This sequence comes from Ondatra zibethicus, assembly GCA_004026605.1. Classification (NCBI taxonomy): domain Eukaryota; kingdom Metazoa; phylum Chordata; class Mammalia; order Rodentia; family Cricetidae; genus Ondatra; species Ondatra zibethicus. The sequence goes on along the minus strand of PVIU01027060.1, from coordinate 7,224 downwards.
TCCGCCTGCCTCTGCCTCCCAAGTGCTGGGATTAAAGGCGTGCATCACCTGGCAAATGTTTCATTTTTTAAGATAGTAAAATGTTAAAACATATCTCTTGAGTATTTGACTGTATACAGATATGTGTATGAACTATTTCACTATTAAAAATAAAGATTTTCTACTTAGTCTTCCTCTCCTTTGCAAAGTATTTTGTACTTCACTTAAGATCCATGGTCCAGCTGGCCTTCCAGCTGAGGTAGATGAATAGGATCTGGTAAAAGGTACCTTTTCTCAGTTAATTGATGTAACATCTTAAAAACTGATTATTTTAAAAATGACCAATTTCTAGCAAGGATTAAGGAACATAAACCATATACTCCTTGGTTTTGCTTAAGGGTAATGTGATGAACTGGGCAATGGTGGTGCACATCTTTAATCCCAGCACTGGCAGACAGGCAGATCTCTGTGAGTTCAAGGCCAACCTGGTTTACAGTGTGAGTTCCATGACAGGCTCCAAAACTACAGAGAAACCCTGTCTCGGAAATCAAAAAAAAAAAGAAAGAAAGAAAAAGAAAGAAAGAAAAGAAAAAAAGAGTAATATGATGATAAGCATTGTGCTTACATTCTTTAAACATATCAGACATGGTTGTTAAAAGTGCATAATTGTATAACTGTGTGATTTTTGCACATCCACCTCACTTCAGAGTAAAAGTCATAGCCAGTGAAATGCCATCAGGGAAGTTAATATGTGAAGGCTCAGAGATAATGATGACACTCTGCCAGGGGTGGTGACTTGACCACTCTAAACAAACTATATAGCACTAAACTGCTTGAGAAAGGACTGAATTAGTCCTGCTGCAATTTGGACTTTTGGCTCCTGAAAGTCTAGTATAATCTTGAAAAGAAAAATAAAGCCCTTGCTTCCTGGGGTGTATTCCAGGCAATTTCCGGAGTTATCTGTATGAAAAGTCATCACCTACAGAGCAAGAGGCAGCAGGTAAGGAGTGAGACAGTGAAAGGCCAAAAGGAACTTTAGGTACTGTCTTTTATCAAGTGAGAATTAAACTCCCAAGGACCAGAACCTCAGTAATTAACGTATAGGTTCCTTGGGAAATATTTGTTTCTAGAGCATAATGTATAACTGTAAAAAAAAGACAGCCTCCAGAAAGATACAGTGGGCTGTGTTATAAAGGCTCAGTCATTCAACCAGAATGTGCACTGGGCTACTTACTCTGTATTCAGTCTTTGACGGGCCATGTTTGATTAGCTTCTATAGAGAGGTAAGATATATAGACAACAATTAGAATATTCATATACAGTTCATATTTTATCATGTGACTGAAGTTTATATTATGTGGAATATAGGGAAGTTTTTGTCTTTGCTTTGCTTTTTTTTTTTTTTAGACAAGGTCTTGCTATTTGCTTTGGCTGGTCTGGAACTCACCAGGCTGACCTCTAACTGAAAAAAAAAATCTTTCTGCCTCTACCTCCTTAGTGCTAGCATTAAAGCCATGCACTACCACATCTGGCCTAAATTTTTTTTAATTATTTTTACTTATGTGTATAGGGTGTTTTGCCTGCATGTATGTCTGTGCACCACATTCACGTCTGGTACCCAAGGAGGCCAGAAGAGGGCATTAGGTCTCCTGGAACTTGAGTTATGGATGGTTGTGAGCCACAATACAGCAGCTTGGAACTGAACCTGGGTCCTCTGTAAGAGCAACAAGTGCTCTTAACTACTGGTATATCTCTCTAGCCCCTCATGTTTGGCTTTTGAGACAGTCTAACAGTGTAACCCAAGCTGGCATCAAACTCGCAACCCTCCTACTCAGATGCTAGAGTGCTGGGATAACAGGCGTGAACTGCCGTGCCCATCTTGAATAGCACAGTTTTACATTCTAAAGGAGTGATAAACAGTTAATGTCACCCAATAAACCTTCAGCTTGATCACTGGACCTAACTGGAAGACCTATTCTCAAACTCTGGCTCTGAGATCTACTACATAAATTTGGGTCCTTACCTTCTAGACCTCAAGTTTCTTCATTTCTGAAGTAAAGGTGATGATAACAAGTTTTCCTTACCTAATACAAATCCAGTGATAAAAATCTTTATGCCAGGCACTTGGCATTCTTGCATATAAATCATGGTGGTGCATTCCTATAAGCCTGGCACTTAGGAGGTGGAGGCAAGAACATCAGAAGTTCAGGGTCATTTTTCAGCTACCTAGAAAGTTGGAGGCCAGCCTGGAGTATATGAAACACTGTTTCAAAACAACAAAAAGAATCCAGTGAGGGTTTCTAATTATTGGAGGAACTGAAAGATGAAATAGGCCTTGCTGGGCAGTGGTGGCACATGCCTTTAATCCCAGCACTCGGGAGGCAGAGGCAGGCGGATCTCTGTGAGTTCGAGCCCAGCCTGGTCTACAAGAGCTAGTTCCAGGACAGGCTCCAAAGCCACAGAGAAACCCTGTCTCGAAAAACCAAAAAAAAAAAAAAAAATTTAAAAAAAAAGAAATAGGCCTCAAAAATATATCACATATGGATAACTTGAAAGTCTAGATAAAAGTGGTCTTAGATAGGGAACATTTTTTTAAACTATTTATTTATTTATTTATTATGTATGCAATATTCTGTCTGCGTATATGCCTGCAGGCCAGAAGAGGGCACCAGACCTCATTACTGATGGCTGTGAGCCACCATGTGGTTGCTGGGAATTGAACTCGGGACCTTTGGAAGAACAGGCAATGCTCTTAACCACTGAGCCATCTCTCCAGCCCAGATAGGGAACATTTTGAACACTGAAAATAATAAGGCTTGAAGACAGGAAAGAACAGAAACCACCAAATTAGCTGGGTGTGGTGGCACAGGCCTATAATCCTAGTGCTCAGGAGGTTGAGGCAGGAGGATGTTGAGTTTGAGTCTAGGTCAAGCTGCATACAGAGACCTGTCTTTAAAAACAAACAAAACCAAATCAGCAAAATGGCTCAGCAGATAAAGGCGCTTTTTGCCAAGACTAACAGTCTGAGTTCAGATCCTAGGATTCACAAGGTGGAAGGAAAGCACCTTCTCCCATGTGTTATACTCTGACCTCCGTGCGTACACCATGGCACCATCTCCTCCATCCTTTCCCCACCAAAAAAAAAAAAAAATTAAAGAAAAGCAAGTGGTGGGGAGAGAAACCAATCCTGAAGCCAGGATGACTAGCTGGGTTTGAGATAGTGTTGTGGAAACTGGAGAGGTTGCTCAGCAACTTATAGAACTTGCTCTTGCAGAGGACCAACCCAGTACCCACATGGTGGCTCACAACTATTCTAGGGAATCCAATTCTGATCTCCAAGGACACTGGTAGTTTGAATAAAAATGCCTCCCATAAGTCCCCCATTGGCTCTACTAGGTGGTGTGACTTATTCGCCTATATTATACAGTATGAGGGTTAGAATTGATTGTATTTTAAATTAACTTTTTTAAGATTTACTTTTATTTTGCATGTATGAGTGTTTGCTTGTATTTATGTGTGCCTGGTGCCCAAGGAACCTAGAAGATGGTGTTATATCCCCTGTAACTGGAGTTGTATACAGATGGTTGTTAGCCTCCATGTGGGTGCAAGGAACTGAACCTGGGTGTTCTACAAGAGCAACAAGAGCTCTTAACTGCTGAGCATCTCCCCAGCCCCATTTAAAAATAATCTTATAAATTTATATTATCTTTAAGATAATAAGTTCGAGGAAGAACATGCTATGAGGAATATAGTAGAGTTATGGGAAATTGGGGATGGGAATGATCATATTTCATTATATACATGTACTAAATTCTCAAAAATAAAATTATAATAAAATGCATTGTATTTATTTAGTTATAGTCTAAGTGATTCTTTAGAATCGATAAACCATGATATAGTTCCTAACAATGTTTTCTCTTTATAATCTTGTATTTTTTTTCTAGTTTCATTTGATGGCCTACTTACTTTTCTAATACATTACACAGTCCTGATGTATTGTGTGTGTGTGTGTGTGTGTGTGTGTGTGTGTGTGTGTGTGTGCACATGTAGCAGTTGTGTGTGCACATGTAGCAGTTGTGTGTGCCTATCTCTATGAACATGTAGAGGTTGAAGGACAACCTCAAGTAACATTTTCTCAAGTACCATCCACCTCCTCTCCTCTTTTCTCTTCTCCCCCCTCTTTTTTTTTCCTTTTCTGTTCTTTGAGACATAGTCTCTCACTGACCTGAAACTCATTACAGTAGGCTACCAGCCAATAAGCACCAGGGATCCTCCTAACTTCAGTTACCTAGAATCAGAATTACATACACTAGCTTTTTTTTTTCTTAATGTGGTTTCTAAGGATCAAATTTAGGTCCTCGTGCTTGGAAGGCAAATACTTTACTGACTAAACTATCTCTTCAGTACTCAGTATACTTTGTTTTTAATGTAATAGGCAGACTACAGCATAGAAGACCCATCTTGGGCCCTAAGTTAAATATATCATGGGTAGGAGAGACTAAAGATTCCACAGAGAAAACCCTTTACTGAGGGCAGTTAATTAATATCTACTACATCTTAAGATATTGAAAACATCTTTAATTAACTTCAGTTCCACCTCTAAATATCCATGAACATATATGTTGATATGCATGCACAAATTTTTGGGAAACTACAAAGTCTACCATTTGTAAGGCCCTGGATTTAATCCCAGTAACAACTGACTCTTTTTTCCCTCCAAATGTAAAAGCATGTTCAGTGATAAAAACTGGAAACAAATGTCTATCAGCAGAGAATTGTTTAAACAAATTATATATGGTCATACAATATACTCCTTTAAAAGAATTAGGTAGACCAGGTATGGTAGCACATGCCTTTAGCCCTAGCATGGGAGGCAAATGCAGGCTGAGCCCTTGAGTTAGAGATCAGCCTAGTCTACATAGTTACAGGATAGCCAGGGCTATGTAGAGAGTCCCTGTCTTTAAAAAAAAAAAATAGAATTAGGTAGATTTATATAATCATGGAAAGATACCCAAGATGTAATGATAAACAGTAACAATAAGCAAAATAAAACACATCATACCATTATGTGTTCATGTTTATCATGTGAACATCCTAAAGGGTAGCTACATTCATATTTGCATATGTGAAGAAATCTTCTGAAAATAATTCTAATTACCTGTGAGTGACATGAGATGAGAAAAATAACATTTCTTTTACCTTTCTGAATTTTTGTGGTTGGGAGTAACACCATGTGTTGCTATATCTTTTAAGTAGTTTAAAAAACAGAATGAAGAAATAGAGCAGGAACTAAATAGTTAATGTTTTGTGAGATGTGTTGAATGTGAAAAGTGATCCATTAATGCCTATTATTTTTACTAAACAATGGAAGTGTGGGGCTTGTGTAACCTGAAGAAAGCAGTATTGCTGTGTGTCCTTGTGCAGGAGCATATGGTGGCTAAGACCAGGGGGATGAGTGCTTTAGAGATCTTTTCTCCGGTGTCGATATGCAGATCTCCTCCGTGTTCCACATTGCTCTTGTGTGGAAAGTTCTAAGTACATGACTATAAAGGCTCAGTGACATTGTTCAACTCAAGTGTTTAAAACTATTGTCAGGTATTTAAAACTAAACACCCACCAAACATGATTGCTTTTCAGAGCAGCTGTTAACATCGTGGTGTTTTGTATTGTTTAAAGAGTGTCTTCGACTAAGTGTGTTAAGATAGCTCTTAGTCCTGTGTGGACAACAAACCCGAAATTGGGAGTGTTATCTTGAGAGTTTTGTCCTGGCGTTTTACAGATTAACAAGAGACAGCAGGTAGTGTTACTACCAGGTAGTAAGACTTTTGTTTTGTATCTTTTTAAGTGTTGGTTTTCTTCCCCTAGACACTCAAGGGATTAATTTACTATTTATTTCTCTATACCAAGCCCTTAGAGGAAACATAAAAACAAAGTAGGCCCTCTGCTTAGTATAATCGTTTTTTCTTATGATCAAGTACTTAAAGAATACAGTTGCATAAGTTAATGCTTTTATTTGAAAGCTTAAAAGCAGAAAAATCAAGCAGTGTTCATTGTTTCAAGTAGTTGAACCTTAGTGAGAGAAATATGGAAACTTAGTAATAAAAGTACTTTATGGGACAGTTCAAGGGACATCTGTGGTACTTTAATTTTTTAAATGCTATGAACATTTTGAACCTTTGAAAATATATGTCACAAATGATATGATGAAACTCACTTTACATTTTTAACTCAAGTACAAAGAGTAGGAAGAAAGAGGATAGTTTTCTTCACAGACTTGGTGAAATTAAAAACAAACAGGAAAAACAGAAAGCCCCTCTAATTTGATATAGAGTATGAAACTAGCTTAGTTTATTTCTTGCTGTTCAGTCTAATTTGGAAGAATTTTTTTAATTCCTTTAATTTTCTTAGGTTTAGAGAGCTTGACTGTGGAGAGAATAAGGGATTAAATTGAACAGAAACTAAAATGATTGACATTTTGACCCTTCAGACTTAAAAGAAAAATTAGTTCATCTTTTAAAAACAGACAATAGCAGAATCTTTTCCTTAAAATTTTCCCAGTTTAAAGTGATAGCTTGTCCCAGCAAAATTCTTCAAAGACCTCGAAAGAACGGTACTCAACTTCATTTGGAAAAACAAAAAACCCAGGGTAGCCAAAACAATCCTGTGCAAGAAAAGAACTTCTGGAGACTTCACAATCCCTGACTTTAAACTCTACTACAGAGCTACAGTACTGAAAACTGCCTGGTACTGGCAAAAGAACAGACAGGAGGACCAAAGGAACCGAACAGAAGACCTGGATATCAATCCACACATCTTCGAACACCTGATCTTTGATAAAGAAACAAAAAATATCAAATGGAAAAAAGAAAGCATATTTAACAAATGGTCCTGGCATAACTGGATATCAACATGTAGAAAAATGAAGACAGACCCATACCTATCACCATGCACAAAACTCAAATCCAAATGGATCAAAGATCTCAACATAAAGCCAGCCACACTGAACCTTATAGAAGAGAAAGTGGGAAGTACATTTGAACGCATTGGCACAGGGAACCACTTCCTAAATAGAACCCCAGCAGCACAGACACTGAGAGAAACAATTAATAGATGGGACCTCCTGAAACTGAAAAGCTTCTGTAAAGCAAAGGACACGGTCAACAAGACAAAACGACAGCCTACAGAATGGGAAAAGATCTTCACTAACCCCACATCAGACAGAGGTCTGATCTCCAAAATATACAA